>JAJIYU010003729.1:0-25920 GCA_030144865.1 Tinospora cordifolia
AAATGTTGTTGCTGGCTTGGTTCCAAGCTTGCCAATCTTGCCTCCTTTCTCTTCTAATTTCTTTTGAAATAATTCTATTTTAAGACTGTAAGGTAGCAAATTCAACACTTCAAGATTGTTGCATGCCTAAAAGTTAACCTATAAATTAAACTGTAACACCCCCTTTCCTCCCATTCCTTTTCCTTTTAAATTTGAAGCAATTGTTAATTTGATAACCTTGAAAACATTGAACCATTTTCAAGGCTCTTCCAGCATTTTCAATACATTCTTTCCTTTATACGTCAAGAGGAGAGGGGAAAAGGGGGTGCTACTTTTTTTCTTTCCTTTTTATCTCCTTCTTCTTTTCTTTATCAAAACACTTTGATTTCAAAGTCTCATTTTTTGTGTTTCAAAACCCTATTTAATGAAAATAAAATTTCAATTTATGAGACTTCAAATATCATCATTTCTATTTGAGGAAATTATATTGTTAAAAAAAAAAAAAACTTATTCTCATTAATATATGCCCCCTTTTTTTTTTTTATATAAAGTTTCAGATATAACATATATTTTTCAATATTATCACATTTACCGAAACAAGTTTGGCTGCAGCGGCTAAAACTAAATGGGGTTTGGAACTTGCAATTTTGAAAATCATCCATTTCATGATTGATATTTATATTCATCTAGACCAATCGCAATTCTAATGGCCAACATAAGCGAACCAGAAGAAGAAAACCAGAGTGAAAATCTTCTAACACTTTCAAAGTTTTGCTCGGGGAAGGAGCTTCGAAGGGCCAGGACTAGGGTTAGGGCTAGGTTATTCTATGCCAAATCTTAAACATGGAGAACAAGAAAAAGAAAATAGGGAAAAACGAGGTAGAAAAGAACATAAGAAGTTGAGGAATCGCTGGAGAGATCAAAGAAGCAAAAGAACAAGAACAAGAAAGAAAAAGGTGGGGATTATGTAGTTTCTGATGTTGATTCAATCAGAGAAGATGAAACGAAGTAACATCAAACGATGCGATAAGACTGTGCAGAAAGATTGACCGTTGCCGCTTGTGGTAGTGCTACTTACCGGAGGAAGACAAAGCTGGTACAAAGTATTCACGAAGGAAGAAGTCGACATGATAATCAACGTGCACCCTAGGATCGATCTCCTGATCGTTAGCCAGGAAGTATCCAAATAGAAAACAAGAAGAAGTAGAAGAATAGCGAGGGCGGCGAGGGTTTTTGTAACAACAAAACAAAAACGAAGAAGAAGAAAAACAGTGAAGAACTGCCAATATCTGCTGATATGATTCGCCTCAACAGCGGTAGCATAACAACAGAGCAACGGCACGAAGAGCAGGTGGTGGTGTAACAGGGGTAGCAGAGATGGAGCAGCACGATGGAGGTGGTGAGGAAAGGCTACAATAGTAACAACAGAGGGGCGGCAATGAACGATAAGAGTAAAAATCGATAGAAACGAAGGAGAAGAAGAAGAACACGTGATGGTTTTCGTAGCAACAAAAATAATAGAAAGGAAGAATAAGAACAATGAAGAAATAAAAATAAAAATAAAGACGATGATTGATTACATTATTAATATACGAAAAGTATACTAACGTTATATATACCAACTTTTGATATATTAATAATTGTTAATCAATAGTTTTTATAGCATTGTATACCAATTTTATATTATGATTTATAAGCTAAATGTTATATTAATGTTATATAGGTTGTATATTAATATTATATCAACTGTATACTAATGTTGTACCATTGTTATAAGCTATATATTATACCAAAACTAAATATTATATCAATATTATGCTGATTGTATATTAATGTTATATTATTGTTTATAAGCTAAATATTATACTAATGTTATATTGACAATATACCTATAGTTATTAATCAATAATTTTTGATATTTTTAATAATAAGTTTTTGATATATGTATAAAAATGAACATACCGATGTTTATGTAATTAATTTTATTTTTTTGTACAAAAATATATTTTGCTCAAAAAATACGTATCTATACATTATTGTGTAATATATTACGAAAATATCGAGTATTACAATGGTATACAAGTATTCAACTTTTAATTACATAGATACTAGAAATGTTTACGCATTTAAAAACAAAAAAAATTGCCGTTAAATATAGCAGTTACCATTTCAAACAGAGAAATTGCGCGAAATCAGGGAAGAAATATAGAAAGCAATCAAATTAGTTTATCGTGCACCGATTTGTGGGAACAATCTAAAACCATAAACGATAGCCTAACGTAGAAGAACACGAAAAAATCTGTAATCAAATTTACAGTAGCTACAGGTATGTTCTATACAATTTTTAGAACATTGTATATCTGATTTTTTTTTTAATTTTCAACAGAAATTAGGGATAAATTGGCGTATACAGTGTATTGTGTGTTTAATGAATTGATTCGTATCAGAGACGTCCAAAATCACAAGATATTGTGTGTTCAACAATGTTTACAGTATATATTGATTCTTTTCCCTGATTTCTGGACGTTAAATAATGTGTTCACCTTCGATTTTGTATTCGTTTTATACTGTAACTGAGTAGTATTTGATGAAAACTCTGAAAGACAATAAACTAAAGATTATGAATCAAGATTTCAACGTAATAATGTATACAGTTTACATTGTGATTAGGTTTTTTCAGCCAATGTGATGATGGATCTAACTATGAATAATGTACGTATTGTATATAATGAAATTATTGAATATTATGAATAATGTATATATATTGTATATGAGTGAACAATCTCTTGTCTTAATTAAAAATCAACTCATTCATCTAAACATGTTGGATCTGTCTATTTTCTGTATGTTTGTTGTATATAATTTGTATATTATGTATATATTTCTTGTATATTACGTATATACAACCTGTTTTCTGATAATTGTGCAACTTATCCCACCATGAAATTGTTTCTCTGTATGATTTGATATATTTGTAGTATAGAGATTTAATATTTTTCGTATATTTCTTGTATATTATGTGTTAAAGTATGTTTGCTGATTATCGTACAATTCACTTATGCAAGAAATATGTTTTCTGTATATTTGTTGAATATTTCTGGAATATTGTGTGTATATAGTATGTTTCTTAGACATTAAGTAATTTCCTTTTGTAGAAATTAGTTTATTTGTATATTTTATGTATATTTGTTGTATATAGATATATATTTATGGTATATTTCTTGTGCATTATGTGTATACAATTTATGTCGTGATCATTGTGCAATTCAACTCTTCGAAAAATTAGTTTTTCTTTATATTTTTTTGTATATTTGTTGTATATAGATATATATTTGTGGTATACAGATGTATATTTGTGATATATTTATTATATATTATGTGTATACAATCTATTTTATATAACATTATTCAATGTATATGAAGAAAACTAGTTTCTTAAAACTTTCTCTATATAATTTGTATATTTTATGTATATTTGTGTGTACATTCTGCTTTTCTAAGTATTGTGCAATTATTCTCTGCAGAAAATTAGCTTTCTATATAAATATTTGGATTATATATTAGGTATATTTCTTGTTTACAGACAATTTCCTTATCATTGTTCAATATCTGTGACTTGGATGTAGTTACTGTATACATCTTGTATATTTTTTGTATATCATTCTTATTTTTCTTTGACAGGTGATAATGGATGAGATACCAATTTTAGTTCAGCACAGTGAGAAATGAGTTAATTTAAACAAATATGAAAATTTTAAGGTAGATGGTGTGTTACTATCACTCAACACAACTTTCATGATGTTGAAAGAAATTTTTGCTGATAAACTGAAAGTAGATTTATAAAAGAGATTACTAGATATAAAATATCAAGTCCGAGAAGACTACCATCGTATGGACATCAATGATGATGTCATTGATGTTTTATTTAGAATTGAAGAAAACTGAAACTGATTTTATGAGATATCCTCTATGTTTGACAGTGTATAATAGTATACAAACAAGTTTAGAAGTGTGACGACCCATGTTTTTTGACATCGGATTGACAGATCCGACATATATGTATTCAATGTATTTTCTAGAATTTTAATGAGAAAATACAAAAATTTTCCAAATTTTTTCCAATTTTGAGTTAATTATTGAAGAAAATGAAAATAATGTGAGAAAATACAATTTTGGAGGAAAAACATATGAAACTTTAAAGAAAATGTGTTTTCTTGGGGAAATGACCTTTAGAATTGATTTATAAATTTTTGGAATAATCATGGAGTTTTTAGAATGATAAATGAAATTTTTTGGAGAAAAATATGATTTTTGAGAAATTATTCAATTTTTGGAGAAAATAATTGAATAAATGATAAAATGATGTATAATGGGGGTATTTTGATGGGAAATGATGAATTAGTGAATTTTATAATTTTAGAAAAAAAATATAAAATTTTGGTATAACATACATACATACATACATACATACATACATACATACATATATATATATATATATATATATATATAAGAAAATATATGTATATAAAGAGATAAAGAAAGAATAAACAAAAAGAAAAAAAATATTTCGGACCCTCAGTGTGCACGGGCCGAGAGTCGGTCGGGCCACAAGGCCCGACCCGTAACCAACAGCACGCGGGCTGTTGGCCTGCGCGTCCTTGAGGCCCCAGCATGGGCCAACCCACACCCTGGCCGGCCCACGTGCCCAGAATACAATCCAGCCCCCTTTTTGTTTTGTCTTTTGTGCGAATTTATCTGGATTTTGGCCGAATTTTGGGGGATTTTTCAGCAGATTTCTAGCATAAAACCACGGGAGTTCATGGTTTAGATCCATGGTTTGAGCCATCAATTCATAGCCTCCATTGTGACCAATAGGCGTTGCCAACTAAGCAGCCAACATGTGACGTGGGAAGCCACTTGGATGGCCACATGTCACCCATCCTTGCCATGCAAGCTTCTCCCATGCAACAAAACTCCTCCTTGAGCTCAAACCTAGAAAAGTTCTAGCAACTTAGCCCTGTTCACAAGCTCAGATCTCCTCCATTTCTTAGTCAAATCCAGTGATCCGTAGCTTGTTTTGAAGCTTGTACTACCACCTACGAAATCCTACAAGGCATTTGCTGATTCCTGGAACTGGCTAGAGCTGAAAACCTTGAGAAAAGGTGCTATTCACAAGTTTGAACCCAGCAAAACCAGAGAAGCTTGTGTTGAAACCTTCTTGGAGCTTCGAATCCTAGGCAGTTTCAAGCCCTTTTTGGAGGTAAAACTGTCCACCTTCTTCACTTTCACATGTATTTTAACCTCCAAGTGTTAGAGAATGAAAACTAGGGCTTTACACATGACTTCCAAACCATTAAAGTTGGTTACTTACTCACTGTTACAGCTGTGTAGAAGAGATAGTTGGAGCAACTGTGGGAAAGCTCACTCTTGAACCATTCTAGGCTCATCCCTGAGGTAAGATCCATCATCCTACCTCCTTATCATGTATATTCAAGTGTCCAAGTGGTAGAAACCAAAAACTGAAACGTTTAATATGTTTTATAAGCCACTGTTGTTAATTGTTAGACTCACAGTTGCAACAGTGCCGACAAAAACAGTTTGAGACCAGAATCGGAGCTATATTTGGGACACCTAAAGGCACCCATTCGGACTGGAACCAGAGGCATTTTAGACCCCATAGTAGAGGTTCCAGGAAGGTATAAAGATATGACCTTGAGTCTTTGTGAGTGTGTTTTGTTATACTTCCAAATATGGCATGATTGTAGAGTGCTAGAACAGATTTCTTGTGTTCTTTAAAATACAGCAGAAAAATTAGGGGAAAATATGCATGAATTTGGCATTGCATGTTATTGATTCGAAGTATTTTTGATTTTTTGGTAGGTTTTCTTCTTGTTTTTTTTTGTGTTTTGATGGCTAGAAACTATGTATAGGTGAGGAAAGCTCGTACATATACTGGATTAGTCACTCTCGTTGCTACACATGTTAAATGACCCATTTTGGTAAATATCAAGTCTTATTGGTGTTCGTCTTTTAGATTTCTTCTACATTTCCTATGATTACTCTGATAGTGTGTGGTGTGGTGTAGAAAGATAAGGCTTAACAATGTCTTGGCAAGCTCGGCTTGCGGGCAGGGTTGTCGAGACACTGTGCCAGTTGGTTCGCCCTTTGTCCTATGGAAGAGGTCCCGATAAGAAGCACTCACTCTTTGTCCATAAAATGAAAATGAAGTTGCAGAAATTTCATATTGTACCCCATTGGCATATGTCATTGATAATTTCAATGATACCTTGCAGTATGCAATGTATTTGGGTAAGAACACAGTGAATATTTTAACAAATGGCTCAACAAATGAAACTATGGAACGTGATGATGTAGTTGAGGATACAATGTTTGACTGTAAACATAATAATTTTGTCCAAAGACATGTGTTCAAAGATAAAAGAATACTGAAAATGGCGTTGGGAATTTATGCAATCAATAATCACTTTCAGTTCAAAGTTATTCGTTATTGTAAACAAATGTATACTGTGAGGTACAATGTGGAAACATATAGTTGGGAAATGAAGGCATCCAAACAAGGGGAAACACGCACATTCAAGATAAGAAAGTTTTTTAGTATACACACATGCCCAATAGATGTAAGAGCATGTAATCAAAGGCAAACAAGTTCAGAGATTGTGGCAGATTTGATAAAGACAAAACACTTGAATGTGAAAATTGTATACACACCTTAGGATATAATACAGGACATGAGCAACGAGTTTGGTGTGAAACTAAATTACATTAAAGCATGGCGATCAAAGGAAAATGCCTTGGAAAAGTTGAGAGGTAAACCTTGCAATTTATACTCCAGACTACCAAGCTACCTCTATATGTTGAAGGAAACAAACCCATGATTAAAAGTTGAATTGAAGGTTAACGATAACAGTTCATTTTAATATGTTTTTGTTTCTTTATACGCTTCTATTCAGGGTTGGGAACATGGCAGACCAATTGTTGTTGTGGATGGAACCTTCTTGAAATCAACGTATGAGGAACACTAATTACTGCTTATACATTAGACGCATTAGGTAAAATATTTTCACTGACATTTGCAGTTGTAGATTCAGAAAATGACAACTCTTGGACATGGTTTTTTATGAGATTCAAGGCTACATATGGATATAGAAGAGGATTGTGCATTGTATTCGATAGGCATGAGAGTATACAGACAGCAGTTTTGTTGGTATATCCTGGGATTAGTCATTGTGCATGTATTTTTCACTTGTTAAGCAATCTAAGAGGTAGATTTAAAAGGAATCCAAAAAGAATTAGAGACTTCTTCATAGGGGCAACAAAAGCTTATACTATAGAAGAATTCAATGATAACATGAATGAGCTCGACAATGTGGACAAGCGTATAAGGGGGTATTTAGAGAGTGTAGGATATGAAAGGTGGTCTCGTATACATTCAAATGATAATATATACTCAATAATGACTTCAAACATAGCAGAGTCAATAAATGCAACAATTAAAGCTACTAGAGATCTACCTATATGTTCATTGCTTGAGTACTTGAGAGTGTTGGTTCAAGAATGGAGTTACAGAAATAGAAACAACGCACATTCAACATTCACAACACTATGCAAACCATATCATGACATACTTGAAGATAACTTTGTAATGGCAGTGACAATGCAGGTATGATTCTTACAAAAACTACTTTCTTGTTCAGTATTCTTGGATGCAATCTGTTTCCTTGTATATGTCTTGTATATTTTATGTATATAATCTATTTCTTTGTATATTTCTTGTATATTTTATGTATATTGCTTAAAATTGAACTACCAATGATAAAATTTTCTTCTATATTTTCAAGAACGAGAATGCAATAATGACATATATACTGTCAATGATAATGAATGGAGGTACACAATTAACATGAAGGATAAAATATGCACTTGCAACCGATTCCAAATAGATGAAATACCATGTCCACATGCAGTTGCTGTGATTAATGAGAAACATATGAATGTATACAACTATTGTTTAAAATATTACACAAAAGAATCAAGGGTTGCCATGTATAATGGTATAGTGTATCCAATATTAGAAGAACGTACATGGAATATACCAGAAAATGTTAAAAATGAGGTTGTGTTACATCTAAGTGGAAGAATTAGACCAGGAAGGCCCAAAAAAAGAAGATTCAAATTAGGATGGGAAACAACAGTAAGTGTTAAGTGTGAGAAATGTGGTAGAGTGGAGCATAATAAAAAAACATGTAAAATTGCACTAAAATGTACTTAATCACTCCTATGTGTGTTGTAATGACAAATATGATTGATCGAACATTTCAAGAGGGAAAGAATTACGATCATCAGATTAGGAAACAATCTACAAAAATGATTCTAGTATACATGAATTGGTAACCGATTACAGCATTGGTATACACAGATTCTATTATTTTGTAAGTATAAAATTCTTTTATTTTTTGATTTTCGGTTCTACGATTTTTTCTGTAACACAGAAAATGATTCTACGTAGATCAATAATAGACACTGGTATACAGGAATTAGAAATTTGTGTTTAACTGGTATACCAAAATCTTGAATATTGCTCTATATAGTGTATAATTTGTGTTTAACTATTGTATATTTATGATATTCACATTGGTAATGAGATATATGTACATTGGTAATGAAATATACAACTGCTGTATACAAAACAATATATAGATGATTCAAATACTAGTACATAGTGGGTGTATCATTTGTATATATATTGTTATATGATCAAATAGATATACACTATGTATAGTATACATATACATATAATATATTAAGCATTGTAAATCATTATATGTGTTGTTAAATATAAAAAAAAAAACAATTAGTTGATCTTTTTTTTTTCAGACTTAATATAGGTATCAAATGAGAATACTATAAGAATATTGCATGTCTAACATGGGTATAATAGCTAAATAATATGTGAATAATATGATAATCTATTCTTTGAATGATGAAAATGCGTTGTGATAATCTATTCTTTGTATTATAACAGTACGACGAACAAATAAAGCTGATATACCAACGGAGCGACGAGTAATCGGGGAATATCTGTTCTGGTATCACAATCGAGTAATATCTCCTGTATACAACTTTTGACCGATGTGAATATCGCGTGATTAATTGCAGTATACAAACTTGAATGACGTTATCATTACATGATATTTGTTCCTGGTATAATCTCTGTATAACCAACGGATAATGAGTGTATAAAAACTCGAATGACGTGTAATTGTCTTGGGTTATCTATTCTGGTATCACAATTGAATAATATCTGAATAATTCCTGTATATAACTTTTCACCGACGTGAATATCCTGCAAATGACGTGTAACTAGTATCACAATGGAATAACATCTGAATAATTCACATATACAACATTTGACCGACATGAATATCACACGGATAATTCTAGTATATAGATTTGAATGACGTTATCATTACGCGATATCTGTTTCTGGTATAATCTCCGTATAACCAATAGATAATGAGTGTATAAAAACTCGAATGATGTGTAATTGTCATAGGTTATCTGTTTTGGTTTCGTAATTGAACAATATCTGAATAATTCCTGTAGACAACTTTTCATTGACGTGAATATCTTACAAATGATGTGTAACTGGTATCACAATGGAATAACATCTGAATAATTCACGTATACAATGTTTGACCAACCTGAATATCGCACGAATAATTCCAATATACAGACTTGAATGACATTATCATTACGTGATATTTGTTTCTAGTATAATCTCAATATCACAGACCAATAATACATGTATACAAAGTCTAATGATGTATAACTGTGCTTGATTATCTCTTTTGGTATAACAATAACATCACTTTCATATAATTCATGTATACAAATTTGACGGACATTAATATCGTGCGAATATTGCCAGTATACCAATTTGTGTTTATAATCTCAAATGACATGTAACTGTTCTGGAGTAATTACTCTGGTATAACACTAGTATAAGTTTCGAATCCTCTGTGTATACAAAATAAAAAACGTTAATATTTTGCAATATCTGTCCATGGTATAATATCTGCATTATATGCGAATAATGAATGTATACAAATGTGAATGACGTGTAACTGTTGCAGTGACATATCTATTATGGTATGATAAACGTATCACTTCCGAATAACTCCAGTATACACATACGCAATTTTTTTTTCACAATTTGAATGTTTGTCGAAAGTTAGTTATTTTCACGATTTGTATACAGTATGTTTCCTACACATTAAGCAATTCAATTTTGCAGATAATGAGTTGTTCTATATATTTCTTATATATTATGCATTCAGGTTATATATTTATTAAATATTTCTTGTATATAGTATGTTTCCTGCACATTAAGAATTCAATTCTGCAGGTAATTAGCTGTTCTATATATTTCTTGTATATTCTGTATACAAGTGTATATTTGTTGAATATTTCTTATATATTGTGTGTATACAATATGTTTTATGCACATTAAGCTATTCATTTATGAATGTAATGACTTGTTCTGTATATTTATTTTATATTTCTTGTATATAGGTTGTATATTTGTTATATATTTCTTGTATATCATGTGTATACAGTCTATACACTGTCTGTTTTTCTGAGCATAATGCAACTATCTCTGCAAAAATATATTGTATGTACAATAAATGCATATAGGTGTAACTGTTTTACATAAAAAAATTGATGAACAACAAAGTTGTATAAAATTTTTGACTACTAAATACAATGCAGTACATCAGTTTCAAAAAAAAATTAACAATTAGCGTCCAGAATCTTATTTTTGTCTTGGCTGGACCACTGCATTGATGTCAAATCTCCCACAGTCTTCAGAGTCACTCTTGATTCCTTCTTTTTGTTTCGACTTTCTATGTTTGTACAGAAGGAAGCCAAGTCTTTGACGATGAATAGGAACATTGAATTCTGTGGGATTTTTTCATGAAGGAAATATTCAGCAAAATAGCGCATAAAGATTCTATAGTCACTACAAAAAAACCATGAGTTGTATTAACAATCATATGTCATATAGGTAAATCAATGAATACATATAATGATAAAAGAAATTATAGTCAATTTGCGAAGGAAGCTTTACAACTATAACAACTTTAAAAGCTTTTCTACTAGGTTTGCTTGGCAAATCATTCTTTAAATCAAAAAATATAACCATTGTAAGGTATAATGGTAACAATGTGCTGTAAGCACAAGTTACTTCCTTAACAGCCAAAACCATTGTAGGTGAGCGCAGTGAATTGTAAACATAAAGGCAACATTCAGTGAAATTAAGATGACCCAAAACCAATGCGATGCAGATGGAACATGAATTGAGAATAGAAGATGGTTACATTCAATTCAAGGTTTGTTGCAATATAAATAATGTTCAATAATGTATTCAAGTATTACTGTCTCTTCCTACAGATTAGAAATCAGTCTCTTGCTGCGAATATATCTTGCATACATAGATTGAAGCTTCTTATCAAAGAAATTATCCGTTGTTGTGAATTTCAAACCAATACTTCAATTGTACTTCCCTTTCTTTCGTAAATAATAGAATATAACATCAACGTGCTGTAATAACAGAATGTGTGATCATAATTAGTAAATCGAAAGAAATATGATCATACCATGTACAATTAAATAAATCTGACCATCCCTAAACTGATTTATCTGGACAATGCAAAGTAGATATGTTATGTATATAGTGTATACATATCCAAAAATAAGTCCAAAAACTAAAACATGTAAACATACTTTGAATAAAAACACACACATACCAGAGAAGTTAGCATTAAACTACACGTACAAAGAACATAAAACCATTCTTTTTCCCCAATTTCAGCAATAGCAAAGTCAAATGCAGGAGACAAAATATTGTCACGTGTAGAATAAATGCTTTTTCTATAAGAAATGAAAACAAATAGTTTAAAAAATCTATAAAATAATATAATCAAACAATAAAAACGAAAAGAAAGATTTTATTAAATAACTTACTTGAAATGCTTACGTTTATTTTCTAGTAGCTAGGCTTAAAAATTTCCAAGGGATCCATTATCAAATTATTTATCAAAAAAAAAATCTAGTGGAGAAGAACCTTTAATAATCTCTTTAACACGTTGTTCCTTCACACTGATGTTGCTGTCACCAATTGGAAACAAAGAAAGAAATGGAGATTTCAAAATAAGCACAGGTTTTTTTCTCCCTTTTTTCGGCTACTGGGGTTACAATGTCAGAAGGTCTAGCCCTTGAATCCTGATTTAAAATTAATTGCAAACTCATCAAATAAGATATACAACAAAAAGTACAAAAAAAGAAAAATTGCAAACTACATAAAACATTATGTGTATATTTTTTTATATATTTCTTGTATATTACCTGTATATTATATGTATATATCTTGTATACACTCATCTATGTTGAAACTTTCTGTTATTAGCCATAAACAAAAACACAAAACTTATATATATATAATTAAAAGCAACAGTCACCTCATAATTCTTCATGACAAAACATATTACTTCTTCAATTTCGGCAACTGTTATATCATCCAAAAAATCAGATGCCTCATTTGCATTTTCTTCTTCAATGTTGATAAATTGAGTCAAATAGAACATACGACCAACATCCTTGAAAAGTGTAATAAATCAATTTTAAATATAAACAAGAATAAAGCAAACAACTTTTACAAATTAACAAACATCATTCATAAAGAACTTACAACATTCATGTAATCAAAAACATATTTAGGCTGCTTTTGAACCCTTGACTTTTCTTCTTCCTGAACTTTTTCATTAAAATTGTATCCTCTTTATTCAATTGATGATCACCATCAGAAGGCTGTTCCACATCTTTGGAGGTGTTTTGTACATATTCACAAATGAATCTATTAAGTAATGTATAAGAGCTGTATACAATAAATATGCATATAATATACCAACAAATGTAGCTACTAGTATTATATAACATGTGTATATTTTACTTACTGATGAAAGCATCTGAAAAAGCTTAGAAAAGTTTTCATTAACTTTATTATTCAATGAAGCAACCTCTTTATTAAGTTGAAGAAACTGCTTCTGCAAATCACTTTGCTTCTTAGAAATTTTTTTAACTTCTTCCATAATTAAGGCAATTTTGCCATTATTAGATTTGCTAGAATGAATCTTGGAAGATGAATGAAATGAGAAAAATTTGGAGGATGATAGATCACAAAAGTCATCATTATCATTGGGTTGATAATCCACCTCTTTGACATTTACAAACAACTCCTCCATGTATGGTTTTGATAACTCCTCCTCAGTAGGTACCATGTGATGCAGCTACATTACGAAAGGTTGAAAGTTAATGATCCACTAAGAAACATAAAAAAAAAATAATTAAAAAAAATGATAGAATTGCATTATTTTAAAAACTCACATTTGTTCGATCCAATAAACTGAAATGCTTATGAACTTGAAACTTGGTTGCTCAGTAGCTGTCCACTTCAATATACGTGGACATTTTTGTCCATGACATATAGCATAATGACCTAAAGTGGATGAGCAACACTTGTAAAACCTTACTTGAAGTGCTAAGGGAAATCCAATCAACCTATACATAACTGGGTATTTCAACTTCCCAGCATCCTCCCGTTTCTTATTCACACAAAAATTACCTTTTAAAGAATTTAAAGTATAATCATACAAGTCTTTACCCCATGGATAGTTTTCAAACTCTCCTGATTCTACCAACTTAAAATCTATATCATTTATTAATTTATCAGTCCTATGAGAAAAAAGAAAATGATGAATAAAATAGAGGATGACAAGTTTCACGACATCATTATCATCACACCAACATTTTGATACAAATGCCTCGGACACAAACATCTTGTTTATTTTTTGTACACCACTGTATGTTTAAAAGCAATGCTTTGTGCCCCCATTGCCAAACGCCCACTGTCACCTTTGCATTTTAACCCCATAATGAGGCCAAAATCATCAACAAAAAGTTTCAATATAACTTCATTTATCTTCACCCAAAGCTCTGTAATACCCCAAAATTTTGTGAGCGCACTACGTCACGAATGGATATAAAATAAAAATATGATTCGTAGAAAAAAAAGAGAGGAATGAATGAAACTTAGAAATAAATACCAAAGAGTGTGTAGGAGAGTAATTAAATTCAAATTATATATATATATATATACACGTATGTACAAAATGAAATTAAATAAATGTGTAGAAAATGAATAAATTAAATTAGTTAAATAAAATGATTGGTATATATTAAGTTATAACTAATGAATAAATGATAGGTATAGATTTAAATTTTGATTAGTTAATTAAATTAAAGGTTAGGTATATATGAGTGGCAATGGAAATTAGTGGAGTTGTAAACGAAGAGGAGGGCCAAATGGAGTCTCGAATTGTCTGGACGGGAAAAGATTGATGAAGAAGCCAATGCAGCGTTGAAATAGCCTGATTAACTTGAAGAAGAAGAAGAATTCTTGCTACTACTTTGAGTTGCACGAACAAGAGAAGAAGGAACCTGCTGATGGTGCTCAGTATTAATTGGATGAAGGAAGACGAAAGTGTGAAGAGGAAAGCAGAGCAGGGAGCTCCGTTGCTGCTGCTCCGAACCATTGTTACACAGCCACGATGTGGTGTTGCTGGCCGGGAGTCACAAATAGTGGAGGAGGAGGAAAACAGCATGAAGCTGCTGGTTTGGCAGCTGCCGCTGCGTGAAGAGGTGGAACAGAGGAGTGAGGATGAGGAGCAGGTTGAAGGCTGGTGCTTGGGTCATCATGGCACGAACAGAAGAAGGAAGAAACTAGCTTTGCTGGTTTCGCCGGCTAATGCTGCTGGACGTTGACGTTGCCAATCATGGGAGGCTCCTTGTATGTGTGTGTGTGTGTGTGTGTGTGATTGGTGTTTCGAGCAGAGACGAGAAGTGGAAATAGAGCTTAGTTGGTCTGTTGCTGCTGCTGGTCGTTGCAACTGCTGCCGTGGGCTGGTGGAGCGACGAAGACAAAGAAGATGGGAACTAGGAAGTTGCTGCCGGACTAAAATGGAGAAGGAATAGGTTAGTGCTCTGTTTTGGAAGGTGAGGAAGCACGAACAGAGGAGGAGATGAATCGAGCCGAAGAGGAAGGAAAGAAAGAAGAACAACAACGGGCTAGTTTTGGGAGTGCTGCTGGTTTGGTTGTGGTGGTGAAGGTTGGTGAGAAGAAGAGACGGAAGAAAGGAAAACAGAGCTATAATACTCTGTTGTTGCTACCACTCCAGGTTGCAGCTACTGCTCGGAATCGTTATTGCAAAACCGTGATGGGAAAACAAGAATAGAAGAGCAGCAACTTTACTGTGTGCTTGTTGTGAAGAAGAAGGACGACGGAAGCAACTGCTACTGCTACTGAAACTTGGAGCGCAGATGCAGAAGGAGCAGAATGAAGGAGGAGCGAAAACAGAGGAATGAAAGCAAGCAAAGCAGCTTGCTACTGCTGTTGCTTGAACGAAGAAGATGTGTAACTGTTGCTGGATTTTTCTATTGGAGTTTCGTTGGTGAATGCTATTGGGCGTGAGTTGAAGTAGAATTTGTTGAGAGTGTTGCGGTTACTTGATTTTGGAATTGGGTAATCGGATGATGTTGGTTGAGGATTGTACATGATTGAGCTGTTGAATGGAGGTTCGATCGTTAAATGGGAATTAGATTTTCTGCTGTGTGTCGTTGCACAAGGAAGAAGAAGATGAGGCTGCAGCTGAACATGAAGAGGAAATATTGAGATCATAGCAGTTGTATGTGTTGGTTGATCAAATTGTTAGTTGTGAGTTTTCGCTACTGGTGCTGAAGAGAAAAATGAAGAAAGATCAGTTGTTGGTGGTTATTACGTTCTGTCTGAAATGAAGAACGGGTTGCAACTGGTGCGTACGGTTGTATGCGCGAAGAAGATGACGCAAAGACAACGTAAAGTATATTTGAATTTTAAATGTTAGATAGTATAAAATTTATTTTAGATGATTTTAGAATACAAATGAAATTTGAAAACTTAAACCTTCAATAGTTTAAAATATAAAATCTGAAGTCTTGTTAAATATTTTTATGTTGAAACTAGTATTTTGATTCATGTGAGTTTTGAATAGATATTAAAATATGAATATTGAAGTTTATCGAGGTTTAGAAATTAAAAATCTTATTTGGAACTTAGATGTAAAAATAAATATTAGAAATTTTCTTATTTAAATAGAAATTAATTAAATCAATTACAAAGTTTAGTTGAGAAAACTTATTTGATAATTTCAGTGAAATATATTCAACAGTAGACTAGTCATTGATTATTGAATATGAGGATAAATTAATTTAATGAAATTAAGTCACTTAATCTTTTAAATCTGGATTGGAAAAATAATTTTCCTACATATTAATAGTTTATTAATATTAGAAGTTCAAGATTTAATAATTTAAATTAGTTGAAACTAAACATGTAACATTTAGAAGCCTTATTTTGTTCGTAACTAAATTAACTATGGTATTAATAAATTATTTAAATTACGAAGATTAAGTTATTAGAAATCTAATTCCACAAAATGTTTGTAAATAAATTATTAAAGTTGTGATTTCAAACCAAGGAAATTTAGAGAACTTAGAAGTTATTGTAATTAGAATGTATAAAATTCTGGAACTTAGGAATGACTCAAAATTAGTTGAAAATTAATATCTAGACTCCATAATTAGTTGGAAATCTTTAAACCTAAAAATACTTTGAATAAGATCTAATATGAATTAAGAACTTAAAAATTTTTATTGATTATTGAATTTCAGACTCTTACGAATAGCTCGAAGGAAAACAAGGTCGCCCTAAAGAACGACAAAAATCATGTGGGCGTGACTTCCTTGCTCACATGTTTTATATGAATTTTAGATGCAAAACATTTATTTGAATAGTTCTAAGATTACTAGAATTTTTCTTAGGAAATTAATTGAACTTGTTTGGCGTGCTTGGATGATGGGTGATGATTTATTTAAATTATGCTTTGTTTATCTATGACATGTGTTAATAGGAAAACATGCATTTAAATTTCATTATTTACTCATGTGAATAGCCTGCATTATTTGATTTATTTTGCATGATATGTGCGATGGTTGGCATGATTGAAATTGTTTGTAAGACTAAAATAAGACGATGGTTTATTAAGAATCCACGTACCGGTGCGATTGATGAGCCCGAGGCGGATCGAGGTGGCATCTCCTATATGTCACTGCTTGAGATTGTCGAGCCACAAGGCAGATCGTGGGTATTCCCACCCAGAGCTGACTGTGACAACTCGAAGTCTTTGGGAGATGGTACGATGCCTGGATAAGTACGCTCTCTTAGGTTGTGATGTGAGTATTGATTGATTTTAGACGATTATTGGAACCCTCTGAGATTAGATTGGATCACAGGGATTATCGAGAGGCATCTCAACCCTCTTCCGGTCTTAGACCCGACTAAAATAAATAAACGTTTGAACGCCTAATGTTTGAAAGTGTTTGTAATGTTTTAGATTGAGTCTGTATAATGCATGTGATGTATAAGATCGATCCACTGAGCTTTCGAGCTCACTCCCATTTCTATCTTTCAGGTAGACATGAACTTAGAGTACTGTAATCTATGTCAGAAGACTCGCACTTTGATTGGTTACCTCAGGGGGAGGTAGTCTGGGATATGTGATATTGGAAAAGATATTTTATTGATCTTTTTGAACGGTTTCGTGTATCCATTTGATTTTAAATTTAGTTGATTAAATTGCAAACAATATTATACGTTTAACATTTCTTTTTAATACCAATTTTAAGTATTTTCGCTGCATTAATTATGAATTGTCTTGAGAAATCCGGTAAACGTATAGAGAAATTATTTTGATATTTTGTTTTGTATAAAACATACAAATAGACATTGACTTGAGAGCTAATGGTTATGAACTGAATGTTGAAGAAAAGACTTTGATAGAGCGAAATTTTCAAGTAGCATCTCGATTTTCAATGGGCAACGATCCACACGTGAGACAGTACGTGAATGGAGGTCCAGTTGAAAATTGGGGTGTTACAAGCTCATTGTCCGCAGGTTGCACCACTTCACGCAGTAGAATGTTGTGAATAACTTGAGCTTGTTACACTATTGGTGGCATGTCCAAAAAATGTTCAAAACAAATTGCTCTGAATTTTTGTAGTTGCACTTTAGATAACTATTCCTTGATAAGTTCAATAGCCCCTAACTGTATATGGAATCCAACTCTAGTAGAATAATAATCTGCCGGATTTACAATGTACTCATGTTCCTGCATACAACATAAGAAGTTTATCTCAAAACAACCATAATAACACTCAGGCATATATAATAGAAGACGTACAACATTATTTATAAACATTAAACAAATATTAGAAATAATTGGTTCCCTAGACATAATGTGTACTATATAGACACTACTACTCAAAAAATAATGTATACTACATCGACATTGTTACTCATAAAATCAAAACACTGCACATAATGCATACTATACAGAAACAACTACTAAAAATATCAAAACATTACAAATGTGTAGACAACGACTCAACATTAATATTCAAAATGATGACTGAAACACATTTTCATAGGTATAAATGTTGTATATTATCAGTATATTTTTGAACTTTGCCAATAGTAGTGATCGATGTCTTCTTTAGTTTATCAAAACCATGTTGTTTACCATATGTTTTCCTCTTCTTTGAATGAGATCGGTCAGATGTTCCCAAAGCTTGATCAATTAGGGTTTCGACTGCTTCTATTGCACGTTCTCTAGTACTTGGATTTTTAGCATCCATTGAACTCTTTTCAACCTTCTTTGAATATGTAATAATATTCGACATTGTTGGAGAATGATCAAAACCAAATCTATTGTCAAGCAAACTTAAGGCACAAAACGATCAAACAGTTCAAGAACAAAAAAGTGATGCAAGACGCAGTTGAAGGAGCAAATAATACCACGAAATGCAGAGATGGAATGTTGAAGGAGACCGGTGAAGCGTGCACAAATGCAGAATTGCAAACGAAGAACACAGAAATGAGTTGTAACCTCGCAAACAGAGCAAAAAACTAGCGAGAATTTAGGGCAACGACTAATAGAATTGATTTCACGATTTGAATGCTTTTTGCCAAGTTAGTTATTCGAATATAAATGGGTTATAACGCACCATTTTGTAATACGATATTAACAAAAATAAAACAAAAATGTTGGTATAAATGATAAAAGCAAAGTTAAATGAAATTTTTTTGAAAATATTTTTATAATAATGCTATTTTCTGTAATTTCCTCCACAAATAACTCTCACTCTACATCAAGGGTATTTCAAGTACACCGACATATGAATTCAATTATTATTTTTCCATTAGCTTTGCAAAAATAACCATAAATAATGAATTTAACAATAAAAAAACTAAAGGGCACAACTAAGTTTGGGCTCTCGTGCCATATTAGTGGTCACTTGTATTTGAAATAGGAGAAATGGATGAGCCCTACAAGCTTAGGAAATCATATAATTTTACATGATAACTAGTCAAAGATACACTCATAACAATCATATAATGTAACACACCATCTTTTGAATGACCTCACACAGGCAAATTTACCAAGGTGCTTGTAGTCAAAATCTTTATTTTAAAACACTCATAACAATCATATAATGTAACACATTGTCTTTTTCGTATATGACCTTTTGAGAGGCAGAATGAATTTTTCATAAAAATCATATCATATCAAACTAACTAGTTATATCTCATCACATAAGATCATACTTAAATAATATATATATAGCATCCTAATGAACACATGTAATCAAATTTTTCATGGAAAAAAAATAAAAGATAAATTTAAATATTAAGTTTTTGAATTGTAAGAAAAATCCAATAAGAATGTAAAAAACCCAATAAAACATTCAGTTGCTTGTTCTTGAGCCTTTACTATTAAAAGTATAAGAAGGGCGTTTGTAGATTGTTGGCTTGAGCGCTAGTCGTAGATTGTTGGATTTAGGTGTAATGTAGTTAGTTGCTTGCTACTCGGTGATGGTTTGGTTTCTTCGGTAAGGCCCACTCTAATAAAAGGAATAGAGTCTATCTCCATAGAGCTAACCTATTTATATACTTCAAGCCAACCTTTTCTCGGTATGGAGTCATCATTGTCATTTTTATGCATATACTAAGCCGTCTTATTGCCCCATCCTTTTTGGCAGAGGCAAAACTCAACAAAAATACCTCAACCTAATAATGTTGCAACCAAGGTAAGCATAATTGACATTAGGCCCCATTGCCCTCATTGAGTCATATAAATAAGGCATGAAGAAAATAATTATCCTTTCGGCCCACATACCCAACACTAAAGATAAAAGTAAACAAAACACCAATTGCAATGACATCATTAGAGAAGTCCACTATTACATCTCTTTCTAGTACCGACAAATGCTTAACCATCTTCACTGATTACTTAAAAAGTAAAGATTGGGTGAGCTCAAAGAGCCTAGCAAATCACATTTGTAATAACCGTGAGGTTCTACGCTGCCAATATTGTTCTCACTTAGCCACCAGAAGGTGTGGGGTTTTTTCCAAAAGGCCTCGGATAGTTTAAAGACAATGCCCTGCACATATTAGTCTAGGCTTGCTCCACTACATAGTTGATGTAGAATATATACATCCACCCTCCTCAAGGTCGTCTGGTCCCCAAGCACACACTTCTAGCAGCCTGGGAGTGGCTCTGATACCAATTGTAATGACTGAAACGCTCTATACTGCCGATACTGTCCCCATTTAGCCCCTTGATGGTTTGGGGTTTTTTCTAAAAGGCCTCAGACAGTTTAGTGGTTGATAGTTGATGACTAGACACATTTTTCACCTAACTTGTTCAGATAATTTATTTACATAAAAAGCCTCACATGCCCAAGAAGATGTTGTAGGGGGGATCAATATTTTTTTGACTAGTTGATCTGTCTCTAGATTGCTAGAATAAGTTGTGATGGTGGCATTCCCTGTTGAGTGGCCTTTGTAGGATTGATGTCTTCAGTCATTTTGAAAGGCAATTTGACAAAGAAATTTGTGTTGGACCATATTGGGTGTTGGCATATCTTTAGGAACTTAGAGTGGGAATCTGCACAACAATCTGCAATAATCTTTTCTTCAATAGAAAACAACTTAGAGGGAGAAGAAATGTGTACCTCTAAGTCAAAAGCCATCATAACCCATGGGATGAAAAGGATCTTGTTTTTATCCCATGAGGTGTCCAAACCAATGACTTTAGCTGTCCAAGAATATCATAGGTCAAAATAAAATTTTTGGACAATGTTGGAATGCCTAGAATTGTGACACGTTGAGATTTTGCCAAAATTTTTGGAAAATTAAATAAAATTATTTGGACAAAATAATCCTTAGAAAATTCATGAAATTGTAATAGAAATAATGTATAATTTGACATACGAAAGACGCGACAAACTGGAACAAAAAGCAAAACAATACACAAAATTCTTCCCCACTACCTAAGTAATGGTAGGGACTACCTAGATAATGGTATAATATGGACTACCTTGGTAATGGAATTGACTGCCTAGATAATAGTATAGACTACCTAGGTAATGGCATGAACTACCGAAGTAGTGCCTCAGGTTGCCAAAAAAAAAAGAAAATCGCTAAAAAAATGAATATGCTGAATGACTATTGCAGTAATGAAATTGGTTACCACGGTAACGGGACAATTTGTGCAAAAGTAAAAAATGGCCTCATCGCACGAATATCACGATAACGAAATTGGTTACTACGATAGTGCATCAAAATTTCCCAAAAAAAAAAAATAGAAACTTGCATGGAAAAGGCCCCCAAAACCCTAAAATGCAACTTACTAATTCTTGTGTATGGGGAGCATGAAAAATAGGAGAATTAGTAAGTTTCCTACAATGGGAATACTTCAAACTTGCCAATATCTACCCATTAGAACCCTATATAAACCATGATTGGGCTTTCATTCTCTTTATCCCAGCAAGAACTAAACAAGTTCTCTTCTTGCTCTCTTTGCCTCTTTCTTGACATCTTTTTCTTTCTTTGGCTATTCTGAACAACAATTGGAGTAGTGGGGAGGTGGAATAACAGAGTTCTGCACAGATTCCTAGATGGAGATTCAACAGAAGTTTCAAGGAGTTGGAATCAAAGGATTGAGCGAATTGAGGCAGATATGATTTTCAATTTTAATTTATTATGAGAGTGGCTAAAACCACCCCGAAATTAGTTTTGTTCACCCCAATTTTTAAGTTCACCCCTTTCACTTATAAATATTGATATATTCACCCCATATTTTTATTAAAAACTCTAAACTACCCAGACTTAATATCTAACTAACCTAAACTAATCATTATTACTCCTTATCTTCACCCCTCACCACTGTCACCGGCACCCCACCACCGTCACCGGCAAACCATTGATTTTACATAAAAAAACCACCATTTTAGTGCGAAAAACTTACAAAAATCCATTATATAGGCTTGCAAAAGTTGTTTTATAGTTGTGTCGATGCCAAATTTGTGGTTTTGAGGAACAAATTTCTTCGCCGGATTTCAACAAATCTTCAAAGAAAAAACACAGATCTAGTAAGATTCGTAGCTTATTTTTCTTTAAAAGTTATTTTTTCAAAGTGTAGACAATGCAAGCTTCGATTTGGTGTAAGAATCACGAGCAATGGCGACATATTTCTCGGATTTGGTCTCGGCCCTGGTTGGCCGAGAGTCTAGCCAGTGTCTCGGCCAAGGTGGCCGAGACTGTTATTTTTTATTTATATAATTATTTTTATTTGATTATTATAATAAATTAATGATTAGTTCTTTTTTCATAGAAATGCCACCAAGAAAGACAAATATGTCAAGAAATAAACCAAGCAATGAGTCAGCAAGTGCATCTTCTTCTAGGCTCCCATTGACGGCATCACGGAGGCTAGCTATAGTGGCTGCAAGATCTAATCTACCTTCAGTCAGTGAAACCTCTTCCCATTATTCACAAGCAGAAGAAGAAGTTGAAGAACAAGAAGCGGGCCAACTTCATGAAGAACATGAAGAAAGTGAACATGTTCTTGGACCTTTTCCTGGTGGCCCGTCTAATCTGTTAGTTCTTAAGAGCTTTAAGCACCATGTTGCTGCTGCAGTATGGAATAATGAGGTGAATTTTATTCTTTAATATTTTCTTTTCTCAAATATAAATGTTAATAATAATTTTTTGAAAGGAAAATATTTTTTAGTGCAGCATCGAGGCCCACTGAAATGTATCAACTATGGCAATATGATCAAGTCTTGAGACCTTGAATGTCACCCAGAACAAGCTCGCCTACAAGAGTTGATCAATAGATCTGGACTGAGCCCACTCATCACATGTTCTTATGGCTATGCTAATAGGACACTTATATCGACCTTTGTTGAGAGATGGCAGCCAGAGACAAACACATTTCACATCCCATTTGGTGAGATGTCGATTACACTTGATGATGTCCGCATCCTTCTTTGCATTCCAGTGATGGGCAAATCGATTTTAGTAAAATCGATGAAGTTTGATGGTGCTGTGCAGTTAGTATGTGAGTGCCTTGATGTGGCTGAAGAAGAAGCTATTGAAGAGATTAGAACGGCTAAAGGCTTCACAATAAGCAAAAGATAGTTAAGAAATCTGTTTGGTACGTCCAAAGAGAATGTAAATGAATACTATGGTGTTAAAGCAACTGCCAGAGCTTTTCTTTTGTATCTACTCGGTAGTACACTGTTTACCAATAAGAGCGGTACTCGAGTTCACGTTTCCTCCTTCAGCTCTTAAAGAATTTGGATACTATCGGGTCATATGCATGGGGAGCAGCCGCTCTTGCATTTTTGTACCGCCAGCTTGGTAGTGCTTCACGAGCTGAGGTTTGTCAGGTTGTAGGGTATCTCACCCTACTTGAGGCATATTTGTCACCTTTGTTAAGATCAAAACTTTATGTTTTGCTATATGCATTTGTGTATAATGGTTGCTGTTTTTTAATTTCTATAGGGTTGGATATATGACCATTTCCCTTTTACCCATCCACGTGTCAATCCCCACTACTACAATAATTTACCGCACGTTATGATGTAGACCCAAAGGATGGAGATGGGTGTTGATAATGAATACATGTCTACACTTCGTCGAAAAATTGACCAGTTACATCCTCACGAGGTAATTAATACATGCTATTGAATTCCTTTAATTATAAGTATTTGACTTTATTCTTTATGACTTAAGGAACTTAAATCTTTTTCAGGTTTACTAGGATCCGTATAGGGACTCACGAGAGGGTGCAGCTGTACCGGAGGTGGCTTTTTACATTGGCCTCATTACCTGCTTAGACGTTGTAGAGCCATACCACCCCGATAGATTTCTTTGATAGCTAGGACATGTACAATCAAAACCTGACGCTCCACTTGAGCCAATAAAAGCTGAGTGAGGTGCCATCGAAAGTAAATATTCGGTCAAGCATATGTTTATTCTGCAATTATTCGAGAGGTGGCAAAACCATGTATTGGGCGCAAGTGTTCGGGGGAGGTGATACGTCATCCATGGGACTCTGCACCAAGTTACATGGAGTGGTATTCAACAATATTCCATCCTATTGTTGAAAACCCAGAAGTTGAGGCTAAGCATGGCAGTCAGACTTTGTACAATGATGCCAACTATGTAAAACTTCTTTATTTATACTGTACATGTAAACATATCTGCATTTGTCATGTCTTTTAAATACATTTACTTTTTCTGTCAGTGTATTAAGACTGCACTGGACATTGGGCTATAATGGACATCATTGCCTGTAGAGCAGAGATCATTGGAGGGAGCAAGCAGCTGTGTGGAGGGTATGATTGATGTGCTCGCAGGTGTTAGCCTTGGAGGAGCACAGTCCGGTACTATTGATGAGGCGATTACACCATCAAGCCCCATTGTGCCAGACACTGCAGGATCATCGCAACCCTTTCGTCGTTTTTTTTCAAGAAAGCAGAGAGCAAACCCTGATGCTTAGTGGACCCTTTAGAATTTTAACGTTTTGGACTTCTAACGTTTAATATTAACGTTTTGGACTTCTAACGTTTAATATGTAATTTTAGACTTTTAACGTTTTGGACTTCTAATGTAATATGTAGTTTTGTTTTAGATTTCTAATGAAATGTTTCTAACCAATTGCATTTTGTTAAGTGCCATGTATAGCTGTTGGAATGTATTGATTTTAGTTGGTTTCGAGTCCCATTGAGTAGGTCTCGGCCTATCAGGGCCGAGACCCATAGCCTCGCTCTCGGCCCAGGTAGACTGAGACCCAAACATGGGTCTTGGTCTACTTGGGCTGAGACTGAGGCAATGGGTCTCGGCCTTGGGTGGCCAAGACTCAAGCTATAGGTCTTGGCCTTGATAGGCCGAGACCTACTCAATGGGTCTCAAGAGCCTCCCAATGGGTCCCGAAACCCTCCTAATTGGTACCGAGACCGTCCAAGTAGGCTCCGAAACCATATCCCATCAATTATGATGCGTTATTACAAATTACTACAAAATAAAGAATAAAATACATTAATTAATACAAAAAAGAGTATATGTTACAAAAATTTGTTTTTCAAATGTCACCTAACATGGACTAATGAGACTTATAATTTCTTCAGTTTGAGCATCATTTTGTTCACAAATATCAAACACTCTATAGTGGCTTGCCCAACCTTCTGCCCGCGGATCCCTGATGATGTGCTACTCTTTTGATATTGGCAAAATTGGTGCATTAAGCTTCAACAACACCTACATACAAAGTGATTATCATTAGTCACAAGCATAATTATTTATCAAACCATAATTAAAGTCAAGTATTAGATGTTTACCCTCACAAAGTGATTATC
>JAJIYU010003730.1:0-25974 GCA_030144865.1 Tinospora cordifolia
TTTATGATGTATATTTTGAAACTAGATCGGAGGGTCTTGTAACTTATTTTTGGTATATGTATTCACAGGACTGTTTACTATATTGAACACTGTTTTGTTTTGATTCATAAATTGATGATTTTTAGTTATGGTATGCTATGCAGTGTTCAATGATTTAGAAAGATTTGATCCGATTAGTGCTTCCGCTATTATGATCTTGATTTCCAGTATAAATATGATTTTGATCATCTGGTGAATTTGATTTGAAATCAACTGCTTAGTGAAGCATGAATAAAATGACTATTTGAAATTAATAAATGATTTAAACCTCGTGTATAGAGGTTTGTGAAAAGATTGATGATAACTGTTGCACGCCCGGTGCCTCGGCAGACCACGCGCCAAGCTTGGAGCCGCGCGACGCCAGACGACGGGGTTTTACATTGACGGATATGATGTCTGGTCCAGGGGTCGGGGTGTGACATCATGGAATTGCCGGGTGTTATAACATTGCTTTTCTAGAATTCTTGTTCTAAGTTATAGATTAGGTTACATTACTCACTGAGCCGCTGTGGACAAAATTGGCTCACTACTCTAATATTTCAGATTCTTCTTCTGTGGATAAGGGGAAGAAAGTGGTCATCGCGTAGAGCGCACTGCGTTTACTTCTGTAGGTTTCCTCACGTGGTTTATTGTTTTGAGAGTTAGTATAATGTATAAGAAGTGAGGAAAATATTATAGATATTTTGAATTAGGTATTCCGCTACTGCTACATTTAGGACAATGTATATATAATTAACTTTTATATAAAAAAATTTTACTGTACTTATTTGTTCCAGTTGCGTCCGCATTTATTATGATTACTCTGATAGTGTTATATATGGTGTTGTGAAGATACTTAGCAGTGTTTTGGGCAAGCTCAGTTTGGGAATGAGTTTGCCAGAACACTGTGCCGGTCAGTACGTCCTTCTCCCTAGGGAAGGGGTCCCGACACGGTGGCACCTTTTGATGGTTTTCATTTTGTTTCTTATTTTGTTTTTCATTTTACTACAACCAGACCAGAGAAGGAAACTTGCGCATAGAACAAAAAACAAAAGGAAAATCCAATTTTTTAACTGATTTGTCATGTAGGTAAGTCATTTCATTTCATTTTTGTTGCAAAAATGTTAAGCAAACTACGTACTACGATCCTAGGGGTGTAATTTTTATTTTAAGGGATATTTTACCATAGTACTCAAAAATTGGATGCTACCCCATCGTGGATAAAACTTAATAAAAATTATATCAATGCACTTATGGTGATACGTATATTTCAGATATGTGGTTAGTTTTCATTCGTTTGTCTTGTAGACACTAAAATAAATATCAAAAGTGAAATAACCTTAGGATAAGTTTTTGAATATGTCAAACCCTAATAAAATTCTAATTGGATCTCATAGAAATGTAAAGAACAAAAATATGCACTCATCGACATCAAGTTCGTGAATTTTAGATATCAATTAAAATTTTAGTAAGCAATTGACCAAATGGGTTATTTAATGGAATTTGAAAAAAATTAATAAAATATCATTTGGAAGCTTAATTTTAATATTTTCTGCTATAAAAAGATTTTATATAAGCAAAAAAGATAATCTTCAAGATTATTGAGTATATTTGGATCAATGAGCACCAATACATTGGATCAAATGCATATATTGGATTAAAAATGAGCTGTAAAGACATCAAAAAGTATTTATAAAATAAATTTAAATAACTTAAATTTGATTTGATACATATAAAATAATTTGTGATGACAATATTATATTGGTACTGTGGAGACAAATTGTTATTGGATATTAAAAACTAGTTGATCAGTAATTTTGGTGAGTAATCTTTACTTGTGGTATTACGTATAGCGTTGATATTATATTAAAAATGTTAATTTTATTTAAATAGAATGATGTATTGCATTTTATGCTTATTTGAATTTCATTAAATGATTTTGATGCATTGTATTATGTCCATTATATGTCTAAGTAGGTTACTGACATGACAGCATTTCTATTAGTCATAGTCTTAAGGCACACTCTCGCAGGATTAACCGTTGTGGTAACTTTGGTTGGTACATTCCTGACATAAGATGCATAAGATAGAAATTGATAGATAATTAAATAAATAGAGGCCGATGCACTCCTCATTTGCACGGTGAGGAGTAGATTCGCATTGTTATCTGAAAGGATGAAGATGGTTCATGTTTTTAAAAATATTGTACATTGTTAAAATGAAATGCATGTTCATACATTACATTATGTATGTATGTTATTTTTATTTCATTTGTAAGTGATTGAAATTGGTTTTGCCTTGCATGTCTTATATATATGATGGCTATATAATATTATAAATCAGATTATTCACTGAAGTTGTTGTTTTCTCATTCTACTTTTTATTATTTGTAATATTCCAAATTATTTTGTTTATATGAATGTGCTTTAATAGACATATGTATATTAGTCTGTGCCAATATATGTGACACTTTATTAATTGACGCATATATATATATATATTGATATGCAATTAATTAATTAATTGACATAGAAATATATATGGATATGCATCAATTGATATTAGGCATGTATATATGGATAAATATATCTAGAATGTGTTTATGCATAATATTCTTCATCATTATAATAGTCTTCTTTATTAAAAAAAAGAAAATAATATTTTGGATAATATATTTAGTACAATATCTTTGAAATTTAAAAATATATATTTTTGTGTAAATATATATATATAATAATGATATATAAAAAAAAATTGTAATTGGCGCATGGGCCGCCTACGCGGGCCTCGCGCACGTTGGGCCGCGTACGCGGGCCCATGCATGTAGGCCCGCACACACAGTGCGCGCCTAGTTTAAAAAAATAGAAAATAAACAAAAAATCAAAAAAATATCGAAATACCAACAAAAATACCGAAAAATCCCCCAAAAATACGAAAAAACCCTAAAAATTTAGATCCGAAACCCTAGCCGCCTCAACCAAACAAAAATGGAAGTTTGTCACATTAGAAAGGTAAAATTTCATAAAACTAACCCTTAGAAACTCTATATAAAACCCCTACCCTACCCATTTCATTCATCCCAGAACAAGAATTGAAATTCCTCTTGCTCTCTCTCTGCCTCCTTTTTGGCACTTCTATCCTTTTCTTCTTTTTCTTAAGCTATTCTAAATAACTTGTGAGATAGTAACAACGAAGTGCTACACAATTTAGGAAGCGATCTCGAGGTGAAGTTCTTTCCTTTCTTTTAATTTATTATTTTGGTTTAAATAATGGTTGCTTGCCTTATTAGTTTAAATTTATTCTTGTCCATTTATTTATGCTATTCAATTATTGTACTGCTTATGGCTAAGATAGTATGCTTTGTAGTTGTGTCTTGAACGATCTTCTACATTAGAAATTGAAAATCAATGTGAATGTTATACTGTTGGAATTATTATTTATCATGCATTATTATATTGTTTATGACTAAGAGAGTATGCTCAGAAATCGAAAGTCAATGTTTTTGTGAATGTGAATGTTATTTAATTATTGTTGTAATATTTATTTATTATTGCTCCTATACACAAAAATAAGATTAAATAAGATTTCAGCCACGTACCGGTACGGGGACGGACTTTCTGTGTTCCATGTAGAATTAGAACTAGTTGTCAAGACTGACACCAAAATGGAACAGGTTTCATGAATGATCCCACTAGAGATGGGTTTGAGTTTCAGAATTGATCTCTCTCCCCAGATCTGGAGTACAGAGGTTATTCTTGTTCGGTCTAAATTACAACTAGAATAATATATTGATTGAATCAATTTAATCCCTGAAAGTGTTTGATATGCTTGTATTATTTGGTTGAAATAATAAATTAAATAAATGGAATGATTCACTCTGCTTTTTAGCTCACTCCCCTTATTTTTCACATTTCATGAAATAATTTATCAGCCTACGTGGAAGGTTATTTATTAGGAATTCTTTTTATTTATTTCATTGCAGGGCATGTAGGACCAAACCAAATAATTTATTTCAGTTTTAAATTTATTTTCTCTTGTAAAGGTTCATGTACTCAAAATTCTAGAATAAATAAATAAAGGATTTTATTTTTGTACATAAGAATTATATGCACAAGAATTCTCTTAGAAAGAAAAATGAATATAGAACAGGCCCGTCTCCCGAGAGGCCCAAGATTATTGATCAAAGAAATTTAGATCGTCAGATGACGGGGACATTGGGGCTCGGGAGACGGGGTGTTACATTATTGCTCTAGGTTTTGACAGAAAAGAGAAAGGGAAGATGTTGTACTAGTCTCTTTTTGAGTTAATAGTAGGTGGTAATGGTAAAAAGTTACCAGATTACTGTATTTGAGGATTTATATAGACTTGTTATCATCTGAATGTAATATTAGAACAAATTATGAATTGTGTGGATATATGATTAATTTGATGAAGAAATATATGGTTTTTTTTTATATTAATTGTGATCTGCCATGTAATTTGAATTTGGTGATATGTTATATTTTTAGAGGAGACTCTGTCAAAATTTTACAGTAATTGGTGATTTGGTTAGGAAGACTTGTAGAGTTTCTAACACGTCAGTACTCTAACACGTTTGAGAATTCTGTGCCAGTCGTGACGTCATCTGAGAAGGGGCCACAACTATAGGTCATTTTCAAATTTAGTAGGTTAACTTTTTTATGACTCAAATTTTAGTTATATTTAATCGTGTTAGCCTATTTTGACCCAAATCTATTTATTTTAAACCTAAATCCGTTAAGCGTATGTCGTGTTTGAGTCGTTTTATCATGTCTTGTCACAAATTGTCACCCCCTTTGCATTTTTTTATTATACATTTTATTTAAAGCTTTTATTTTTTAACCTTTTTAAATTTATTTATAAACAACTAAATTAATTTTTTAATTAAATATTCTAAACTAATAAAATTTTTAAATTTTGCATTCAGTAAAATTATAAAATAAAATAAAATTTAATAAATAAAATATTATATATTTGATATTTTGAGTATTTTATAAAAATAATAAATTTATTTTAAGTTATTTTTAAATAGTTATGTATTCAATATTTTGGAGTATTTATTAAAATAACAAAAAATGATATATTTTTGAGTATTTATATAAAATTAAATTAAAATAAATACGTTTAGTTTTAGAATACGTATTTTTAAAAATAAAATAAATATTTAATGTAATTATGAATTTTATTTATTAAACATTAAAGAGCATAATATATAATAATAAAATAATAAAAATATATAATGGAGTGAATGTAATAATAGTGTAATTTATTGTAAATGCCAATAAAAATACCCAAGTACTCTCAAAGTACCCAATAAAAATACCTTTCTTCTCTTGCATGAGCTTGACAGCCCCAGCGAGGGCAAAACCTCAATGGCTATATAGAAATCAGGTGGTTTGACACCTATCATTCGATGAGATTAGACAAATTTTTAATTTAATTTTATATTTAACAATATAAAATTAAAATTAATCTTAAGCTCACAATTTATCATTTTACCTTATACTAGCTTATATTTCTCTATTTAATCTAATCTTATTATATTTTATCTTATAAAAATAATCATCTCCTATTTTACATACCAAATCCACCCTAAATATATGCAGCAAAGAAATGAACATTACCCAATAAAAAAAAAAAAAAAGAAAGAAAAGAAAAAAAGAAAAGAAACCTATGGATCCCTCTCTTGACAAGACGTAGGAGAGTAATATCAAATGATTGCTGGATTGAGTTTTGGGTCCCGTGGTAGTCTCCAATCTTTTAGATCAAAGGTACCTTCAACCCCCCCCTTTTTTTTTTTTTTTTTAATGGGGAATTTTTAGATTTTCAATCAATATCTCAATTAGAAGTTTATTTACAGTCCTAAATCATGATTTTATGCGATTCAAAGTTAAAATCAAACTAAATTAAAAGAGTTACACTCCTGGTAATTGGCATGAATACGATCACGCAACACAATTTGTTAGGTCGGACGGTTTAGATTGAAGTAGAACGATAATCCCCAAAAGCACCTGGACTACCGAAGCATTTCCTCGTCTTCCTTCGTTGTCGTGGATCTCCCTTTAACGGGACTGTCGAAAGGTTGAGAGCTCTGAGATTTTGGGTGGTCGTTAATGGAAGAAGTCACTCCGAAGGTCCTCTACGAGACTCGCCATCACGCGACCCGCCGTTTTGCTTCTCGCTTATCTCCTCAAAAGGTATACACTATTCTATTTGAAAACCTAACATCTCTGTTTTGCACCATTGTTTCGCTCATTTGGTTTTTTCACAGCTCATCGTATTTCTTGAATCTGAATTTTCATTTTTCATCCATATATCTTTTTTTTTTTTTTTTAATATCTGTTCCTTTTTCTTACGGTTTGCAGCAAGATGATGGTGTTAAGGGGGGTTTATTGTCGTTGCTTCCTGTCCCAGGTAGTTTGCATTTAAAAAAAATATATTATTACTTTTTTTTTTTTTTTGTGGCATTTCGTAGTTTTGAAAGCTAGGGAGCAATTGAATTCTCTTTTGAGATCTTGCTAGAGCTAGGGTACTATGAAAATTTTGATTTTTGTTGTTGATAGTATTGAATTGATTTATCCACCAAGGCGTGCCTTTCTGCTTCAGGCGCAAATTTAGTGAAATTTTGAAGTGCTCGCTGACTTCAAATAGGGCTCGATATCGTATGACTTTTGGAAAGTTTTCTGATAAGTTTAATTGGATCATACTGCTTACTTGTCCATATAGATCTGCTTCTGTTGTTCTTTTAGCAATTTGTGCCCGATGTCAGAATGCTCGGTGCTTCACTCTCCTGGATGCTTACTTGTTGTAGGGACACAAAGAATCAGCTTTTATAATTAGTTTCATTTGTTGAAGACATCATTTTGTGCAATTCACAGGGGTTTTGGCGATATTTAACCTGACATGAAATCATATAGTGCAATATAAATAGGTTTACACCATGTCTAATCTAATAATCTCTACCCCTTGCCCCCACCTGATGTAGTGAAAGTGTAATTTGAATCAATAGATTCAAAAGAAAAAAAAAGGAAGAAATATTACATATAATTGATTGATTGAATTGGGAATTAGATTGATAATTGGATGCTTAAACTCTAATTTTGAGCTCCTTATTTAGGTAACGTCATGTAAACAACTTAAACTTTCAAAAACATTTAAAAGTAACTTTTCTAAGTTAATCTATAATAATATAGAAACTTTCTAAGGCTATTACAACTGTATTTAGACACTTTCTAATTACATTAATTAACGAAAAATAATTTAAGAACATCTAGAACTAACTGTGAAAATAACACAATAGAAACACTCTGCTTGACCAGAAAATAGAAAGAAACTAGTAGTCAAATAGTGAGATCCTTCATAAATAGTATTCTATGTCATACATCACTACCCATTTCCATTTTTTGTTTTCTTTCATGGATATTTCTGGCTTGCTTTATCCACTTGAATACAATTAATGGAGATGGACTAAAGTATATCTTCGGAGAATGTTGATTTTTAGGTCTTCTACATGGTCATTTATTATTTCATGACTTTGAAAAGTGAAAAGAATCAATCTTAAAATATTTCAATTTCACCTGATTGCATTCTTGGATGACATTAGCTGCTAATGTAGCTGAGTATATGAATAATACTTGTTCTTTAGTATTTTATCTTTTGCTAATACTTTGTTCTGTAGTAAAATTGACATTTTTTGGGAAGATAGCAATATTGATGGTTATTATAAATTTTTTAAAAATTTTTTATTATTTTTGTCAAAATCTTATGAAGGTATTAATCAGCTCAAGGAGAAGTGGGAGAGATATAGGCGTCCAATACAATTAAAGAGATGGACATCCCTATTTGTATCTTGCAGTGGTGAACATGTTGCTGTAGCTGCTAGAAACCAAATAATAATCCTTCAAAAGAATGATGACTATCAGGACCCATGTGGCATTTTTAACAGTAAGGCTTAATGCGCTGTAATTTTTCTTTATGGCTCTTAAACCCTGCAAATTATTCTTAAAAGTTTTAATGAATTTGCTTCTGATCCTGCAGTCATTATATACTTTCTTAGATCTTGATAGGGCTTGAATTCTTTGAATATTTTGTTGAAGGTTGAGGACTTAATATTTAACTTCTTTTGTTTTGTGCCACTGATGGGCAGATGTTATGCATCCACTCAATCCAACTAAGCCTTTTCTTAAGTGTGTAAGAATTTTCTGCTTGAAGACAAAGTAATTCAGAGATAAAAAGAACTCTTAATTTTCCTTAGCAAGCAGAGATATATCCCCCATTCTGTTATGGAAATTAAAACTTTCTATATTAGGTCCTTGACATATTATGTTACTTTTTTTATTTTTTATTTTTGCTTCCATTTGGTTAGAAAATGAAAATTTAAACCAGATCTTATTTAATCAGGTGATGACAGGCATTCCACATTCACACATGGAGCTTGGTTGAACAATCGCAACGTTCTTGCAGCTGTTGATGACTCCAATACTCTCTATTTCATCCATGCAAATGGAGAGGAGATAGGAAGACTTGCAAAGAAGCAATTGAAAGTGTCAACACCAATAGTAGGCCTGATAATTCCGGGTGATACCGATGCAGAAACTTCGTGCTTGTAAGTGTTAAATTGTGTACAAGCAACTCAGGAGACTCTATCTGCTTCTATCAGAACTTAGGAGAACCTTACATTACAAATGTCCTTATTGCTGATTCCATTGACTAAGTGGCACAAATTTCTTATGTGCAATTATTGTGGTAATTGGTTACTGAATTAATACTTTTTCTCATTTGATCTATTTTTTTCAAAAAATTTCTTCAGATCTAGATTCAGTGTTGTTACATCAGATGGTTTGTTTCACCATATTGAGGTTGTGCTGGGGTCAGTGGCATCTGTTTCCTCTATAGTCACTTCAAATACTCATCTAATTCTACAGAAACAGTTTCCTCAAAAGATTGCATGCCTATGTTACAGTCCAGACCTTTCTTTCCTAGTTTTAGTTGGTACTGCTTCAAATGATGGTATGAGTTGATTTCATTTTTGAATTTGAGCTTATTTAATTTTTGCATCTTCAAATTTATTTGGAGCTGCATTTTATTGTTCTATTCTGAACAGTTTGTTTGGACCAGTTTTTTTATGTTGATCTTCCTCGTTATGTTTCAGTACTTAAAGTTTCTTATACATGATGACTTCTTCTCTCAGGATTCTATTCTCTTTCATTATGGCACATGACAAGTAATTTAGATGTGGAATCCATGTTTTGTGATGCTTGGTTTGAAGGTTTTTTTAGCAAACCAAAAGACTATAAAGGTACACAAATCACTCCAAAAGTCATTCTCTCGCCACAAAGCAAGCATATAGCTGCTCTCGATTTGACGGGAGGATTATTTGTTTTTGTGCTGGATGATGGATACCGTTCTCTGTCTATGACTGATTTCAGGCAGAGTAGCTCCTCTCTAAGCAATGGATTGCCAAATATGAAAGAGAAATGCTTAAATGAGGTTGTTGATTTCACTTGGTGGTCTAATGATATCCTTGTTATTGCAAAAATGAGTGGTGTTGTCACCATGATTGATGTCCTAACTGGCAAAGAGATTACGAATAACAATATGGTATTTTCCATGCCTGTTCTAGAACGAGTTCAGCATGTCCAAGGTTGTATTTTTCTCTTACAGACCACATCTTCTGATGGCAGAGATCCACTGTTGAGTAGCCAGGCTAGTGACACGTTGCTTCATGGGAGAGATGGTGAAGATAGGTCTAATCAGTTTGACATGAGTAATCTAAGTTGGACCTTGTTGTCATTGTCTGAGAAATCTGTCAAGGAAATGTATAGGATTTTGATAAACAATCAACAATATGAGGATGCAATGGGCTTCGCAAATTGCCATGGGCTTGACCGAGATGAAATTCTCAAATCACAGTGGTTAAATTCTGCTCAAGGGACCAATGACGTGATTATGTTTTTGTCAAAAATAAAAGATGAGGCTTTTGCTCTGTCAGAATGTGTAGAAAGGGTGGGGCCAACCGAAGAAGCTGTGAAGTCTTTACTTACGTTGGGCCTTGACATCACAGACAAGTATAGATTTTTGGAATCTATTGATGATGATTGTAGCAAAACTTGGAATTTTCGCATGATCCGCCTCCAGCTACTGCAATACAGGGACAGGCTAGAGACATTTGTCGGGGTAAACATGGGCAGGTATGACTGTCTTGATGTCTTTCTTCTTGTTGCTGACAAAGATTAAGAGATTAATAAGGTTTATAAATCTTTCTCTTAAATTGTCCATTGCACTTTCATTTTTCTCTCCGTGTGAAACTATTTTTCAGATTTTATTTTATTTTCTTTTCCTTATCTTATAAATTATAATACATATCTACCTTGAACCTTGGTGTGGGCCATGTGCCTCTCTCTCCATTTCCTACTTAGCTGTTCATCACAATCATAGGATTTGAGAAAGCTTTTCGATGAGGGAAAGTTTCAATAGCTCAGTTGTATACTTTTGGCTTGAAACTTTGTCATGTTTGTGAGGTGTTGGTGCCATCTACATGTGAGGCTTAGAATCCATACAGGAAGGCATCTCAACTTATGGCTTTTGTCAGGAGAATATTACCTTTTTTTAAAGCAGTTTTAATGCTCATTAGGATAAGTAAATATAATGCTTATAATTTGCTAATTTGCTACTTAGGTGTAGTGAATCCTCCGTGCTAAAACACGTGAAAATCCACTGGTGAAGCTTTAGTTATTATTATTTTTTAAAGCTCAGCAAAAGCATTCTTCAATCTTTTGATATGTATGGAATGAGAAAGCTAATATATCACCCAATGAATCACTTATAGAATTCCTTTGTAGTAGTACTTATGAGTTATGAAATTAAAAGGTGCTACTCTTGTGATCTATATAATAAAAATTATGTGTTATTTTAGGCCTTTTAGCATATGCTGAAATAGTTAGAAGTTGACAAAACGGATTTTCATGCCTAGGCACTTCTTTACCTGGTGTTTGTTGCTTGCTTAAGACAATATCTCAATTTTCAATAATTGGCAAGGGCATGACCTTTTTTTTTTGTTACTTGTAAAATTTTGAAGGTGCTTTCTTTCCAACTATTTTGTAGTGCATCATTTGTGGCAAATTTTCGAACATTTTTGTTTCTTGAATTTATTGCTTTTAACTTTCGTTTCTTTATATTCTTGATTGCAAGTATTCTCTCTCTCTCTCTCTCTCTCTCTCTCTCTCTTTTCTTCCCTCCATACTTTAAAATGATAGAAATATTTGTTGTAACATGGTATATCAGTATATGATCCCTAGTATGTGAGAGGTCTTCATTTTAGGTCTTTACATTTTGTATGTTTGCTATTGTTTATTTTTAGTTTCCGTCTCTTTCCACACATAATATGGGGCTGTTCATGAGGAGTTATCTTAGCGATAACTTGATACATTTTTGAACTTTTTAGATATCACTTATGAATCTGGTGGTTTTTAACATTTAGATATATATTTTTTCAATTTAAAAAACTATTTATATTTTGATACATTTGTACTTTTGTAAAATTTTTACACAAATCAATATACATACAGGTTTGTTTTGTTAAAAAAAAGGAAATGGAGAAGATTTTCCAATTAATTTGATCTTTTAAACTTTAATGCTCTTTTTCAGTGATTTTGGTTAATTTTTCAAGTAAGATAAATCTTTGATCCATAGAAATGTAACATATTAATTGATGTTGGATTACTTAAAATTTATGTCATCTTGAGGTTGCATTGCTTAGCTGATTGATCAATTTATATTCCAGAAACATATTAGTTGATGCAGGTTTAAGATTTTCAGCCATGTTAGAATTCTTAATGTAAATAGTAAAATTTGGACATGTCTTACGGCTAAATACACTTCAACACTTCAACAAGTAAAATATCAATGATGAGTTAGTTGCTGTGCTTATCTTCTGCTCATTTACATGACATGATTGTCATAAATAAAATGATAGCAAATTATTCTGTAATTTGTCATTACTTAAAATTTTTGTTTGGTGTCTGTCCGTTGAACTGACAAATATTATCATTTAAAAATTTAAGGATTACTATTGTGTTTTATGTGTTTATGACAACAGCGTCTACTTATGTATTAATGTTCAACATTGCTATTGTGAGAAGGGATTTGGTTTGTCATGTAGCTTCTTACTTGTCACTATCATGTGATCAATTTTGGCTTATTCTTCTACTTTTGAGGGTGTTTCCTTACTAATAATTTGTTGTAGGTTTTCGGTGCAGGAATACAGCAAGTTCCGAAGTGCGCCTCTCAATGAAGCTGCTGTAACTCTTGCTGAAAGTGGGAAAATTGGTGCTCTAAACCTGCTTTTTAAGCGTCATCCTTTTTCATTGGCACCATTTATGTTGGATGTTTTAGCTGCTATTCCTGAAACTGTTCCTATTCAGACCTATGGGCAACTGCTCCCAGGGAGATTTCCTCCTACGACCATTGCCTTGAGGGATGAAGATTGGGTTGAATGTGATAAAATGGTAACTTTTATTAAAAAACTGCCCAGGTCTCATATGAATGGTATATGCATCAGAACAGAGTCCATTTTAAAGCAATCCCTTGGTTTTGTTTGGCCATCCGTTGATGAACTTTCTCTATGGTACAAAAATAGGGCTATGGATATAGACACCTTGAGTGGACAACTGGATAATTGCTTGTCTCTGCTGGAATTTGCCTGTCGGAAGGGAATTGAAGAGTTGCGGCAATTTCATCAATCCATCTCATACTTGTATCAGCTTATTTATTCTGAGGAAACCACTGATGAAGTAAATGTTACAATGAGTCTTGCCACATGGGAGAGATTGTCTGACTACGAAAAATTCAAGATGATGCTTGATAGAGTTAAAGATGATAAGGTAGTAGAGATGTTGCATGAGAAAGCAATTCCATTTATGCTAAGTTGTTCTGGAAATCAAACCGAATCATTTCTGGTTAGATGGATGAAGGAGGTTGCCTCAGACAATAAGTTAGATATTTGCTTGACAGTCATTGAGGATGGCTGTAGGGATTTCCATGTTGATAGAATTTTCAGGGATGAAGTTGAAGCAGTAGGATGTGCTGTTCAGTGTGTATATCTTTGTACCCTCACTGATAGATGGAACATGATGGCGTCCATTTTATCAAAGCTTCCACAGATTAAAGGTAACTGTTCTGTTGTTCTGCTTATACATGGTTCTCTCAACTTGACTGTTAGGAGTTAGCAATTAAATTTGTCACCATACATGAAAGTTCTGTTGCTTTTCTATAGTAAGAGTTTTTCATCAACTTCCATAAGCAAATAGAGTATTCCTCCAGTATCATCAACATCTAGAAATCCTCAGTTGACAAAACATCAATCATGTAGTAATTGTACTCGAATTTGACACCCATGGATGCATGTAAAATTTAACCGTCTACCAATTTTAATTATTCTAAGAAAATAATTTTCCATTGGTAGATTATATCTTATCAGAGAAAGAAATGGCACACATGGTCCTTTACCTACAAACCAGTGAACATCTTATCTAACTTAAATTCTATTGTGTATTTGAATCATTTCACTTAAATTTTGGCCGAGATAGCTCTATTCAGGAAAAATAGAATTATCTTTCATTAATAGGAGTATCTTGTATAAATATAGTTCATTTTGCTCACTTCCACAGAAATGTTACAATTCATGTAATTGATGATATCTGAAGATCCTGAGAATACATATACGATTTGCTTGGGTTCAATTATGAATGTATTATTAAAACTCATACACACATGTATGTGCTTGTATATATGCACATTTGTTTGTTTTTTCTGCACAAAAAAATGATATATGGATTGACAGATGATGACAAATGTGTTGAGAATCTGGAGAAAAGAGTAAAAGTTGCAGAGGGCCACGTGGAAGCAGGAAGGCTATTGGCTTATTATCAGGTTCTTCTTTTCTCTATGCATGTTCTTATTTGTGAATTTGTACCTGGTTTAGCTGTTATCAATGGATGATGTTTTTGATTTTGGATACAGCTCTCAAAATGATTAACTAGAAATAGGCTGAGTCTACCATGTGCGCATGTGTGTGTTGAAGTTACAATATTATCTTATTTATATCATTTACAACATAATAGTTTTGAAAGAAATTGAATCCAATGCTAAAAGGAGTTTAATGAATTCAGGAGGGCCTGTGGCAATCAGTGGCATTGTATTTGACTACTTGCTCTTTTTAGTGTATGCCATTGATAGAAATCATACAAATAGTTTAGGTTGTAAATGGTTATTTCAAAGCTTAAATGAGGTGTTTAATATAAAATAAATGTTTCTCATGCTACTCTTTTCAAATATTAAAACTATAGCTTAGTTGACTGGATAATCTATAAATAACAGCATTGCTATGGAACAAACAAAATGTAAACAAAAGATGTATCAAGGTGTCTACATCACAAGATCATGTAATAACCTTTTCTTTTTTTCTCTCGCTCTCTTTAAATGAAGCCAATGGTAAAGGGAGTTGAATTGTTTGAAGAGAAAGTGCACCATGCTCGCTTTCTTCAGTTAGTCTCTATAATGCAATATGTGTATGTTTTATCACCTATATCTTGACTTGTTACCAGTTAAATGCCTCAGTTAAGTTGATCTCCCTTAAGCTATACTTTTTCAATTATACCTACCGATGATGTCCGTTGTTCGGACATCAGAAATGCAATAAATTGTATTCAACTCCAGAAATGTGTCAAGATTTATGGATCTCCATTTGTAGTCATTTCATTTACGCTAAGCTTTAATTGAAATATATAGTTCTGTATCCAGCAATTACTGTTTAATTTCTTGTTTCAAAAATTATTAGTGTTGACTTTTTCTCTATTTAAAGCAGTACAGTTGTTTTAGCTTTCCAATTGGTCTACCAAACCCTTGTTTCAGCCTGAAAACATCTTTACACCGCCACAGTTTTGCTACTTTGGCCTTGCTTTGCAGAAAAGAAGTAGATTGAGAAAATGGTTGCTTAGTTGAAAACCCTATCTTATTTGGGGAGACATTATAGATCACATGAGCAGGATCTTACTTTCTATTACTGGATCTTACTGCATCAATTTCTTGTCTGGGCCCTGGCTTGTGGAGATTACCACCACATGAGGTCTATGTAACTTGAAAGGTGAATAGCAGACCCTTAGGACGATAGAATTGACAGGTGCATTCTCTTTGCTCTAACACTTATCTCTCTTTAATTGAAAGTTCTAGAAGAGAACCACTTCATTGTTTTAGCAGTTTTTTTCTCCCATTTATATGGAGGCATAATTCCTTGAGTGAATGTTGGGCGGTCTTAGTTTCTATTTTGTTGTTTGTTATTATCTCTATTATCTTAGTTTTCATCTCTCTGTCCTTTTTCTGTTGAGATCTTATGTTCATTAAAAGGACGGGTGGAGGTACAAAAAAAGAGAAAATGTCAGAAAGAACTGATTTCCCTGATTTGTTGCTGTTGGTGGGGAGTTTAGTCAGTGATTGTTGCCTGTTGCTCACTGGATTATCCTCGAGTGGTTGCACTTGTCTCTTCTCATTAAAAAAAAAAAAAAAATGAAAATGCTTTGGTGCTGTACATCAAAAGATATTCCACTATTTTCGTGTTTGCTGAAGATATTATTCAATTCTTGTTTCTTGTTAACTTGTTGCAACTAGTCATTCATGTTGCTTTTATGCTTTACATCTGAAATAAGTTGCTGCATATGGTTGGGTTTGAAATTTTAGCGTTTATTACCTTTTTTTTTTTGTTTTAATGCTATAATAGGTGCCAAAGCCCATGCACTTTTTCTTAGAAGCTCATTCAGACCAAAAGGGCGTAAAGCAGATTCTTCGTCTTATTCTTTCAAAATTTGGTCGACGGCAGCCTGGCAGATCAGATAATGATTGGGCAAACATGTGGCGGGACATGCAATTGTTTCAGGACAAAGCATTTCCTTTTCTGGATTTGGACTACATGCTAACAGAATTCTGTAGGGGGCTGCTAAAAGCTGGAAAATTTTCTTTGGCTAGAAACTATTTGAAGGGAACAGGGACAATTTCTTTGGCAACAGAAAAGGCAGAAAATCTTGTCATTCAAGCTGCAAGGGAGTATTTCTTCTCTGCTTCAAGTATTGCTTGCTCAGAAGTGAGTTCTCTAAACCTTGTTACCATACAGCAATATATACATAAATGATATCAGGATTATCTATGTAGAATAGTTCCAGGATCTTCTGAGAAAGGATTGATATATTCATACATTTTAGCCGCAGCTTATTGTGTTCATATTGCTGACATTACATGGCTTGCTGGATTCTATTATTATGTGTAATATTTTGGCTCTTGGACTTCTAAAACATTAAGAAGAATAGAACAATAAAATTAAGGTTGATAAGAAATTTTTATGGTCAGGATTTTGAGTTTGAAGTTTTAATTCTTTCGAAAGATCAAAAGCTATGAAGGAATGATGGCTTAATCAGAAAACAAAAGAGACAGTTACTTCTTATCTCTAGTTTCAGAGAAGGTAGTTGCCTCTAGCCAAGACAGCACGTAACAATTGCTGTTTTTTTTTTTTTTTTTTCTCCCAACCCTCGAAGTAGGGATCTAAGAAAATTTGATGCTGAAGATTCTTGTATCAAGAATCCTACTTTCTGCTTCTTGCTGCAATGTTGATTGGACCAAGCAAATTATTAGTTCATCTACCAAATATCTACAGTTGTGAGCTGCGGATTTAGTGGATCACTACAGGTTGCTTCAGAATTCTGTCCAACACTGGCTGTCACCTATTCAGCTCATACATTGTTAACTAAATTTTCCATTAAAACTTTGACAGGTGAACATAAGGTGCTGTCTATGGGGTCACATAAACAATGTTTGACACTTTAAAAACATAATTTAGAGATTACACATAACTGGAATGTCATGTGTAAAATCCATCAAGTTCTTCTAACATTGCCACCAAACAAACATAACATCTCAGACTTAGAGCTCACACTTCGCACATCATTTCCTAGTTACCTAGCCATATCAGATCTTAATTCATTAATTTTGTCTAATTCTTACCACTGGTATTAGTTAATAGGATTCTCCTGTTTCACCACTTCAATTTGTTCATGTCATCCTACTATCTTAGTTGTAATCATAACGTTTGACAAGTATGTAAAACTGAAGGTGTCAAGATGATAATTTTCTCAGTTTTTTCCTTTTTGTTTGTCTTTTCTTTTTCTTCTTTCTTATACTTGTAACTTATCTTACTCAGAGGAACAATCTTGTTCTTTATTGCAGATATGGAAAGCAAAAGAGTGTTTGAACATTTTTCCAAATAGCAAAAATGTTAAAGCGGAAGCTGATATCATTGATGCACTCACCAATAAACTTCCAAATCTTGGGGTGACTATTTTACCCATGCAGTTTAGACAAATAAGAGATCCGATGGAGATAATTAACATGGTAATTACAAGTCAAACTGGTGCTTATGTCAATGTTGATGAACTTATAGAAATAGCTAAACTTCTTGGATTGAGCTCCTCTGACGACGTAGCAGCTGTCCAAGAAGCTGTAGCAAGAGAAGCTGCTGTTACTGGTGATCTGCAGTTAGCCTTTGATCTCTGTCTTGTTCTAGCTAAAAAAGGGCATGGGCCAATTTGGGACTTATGTGCTGCTATAGCAAGGGGTCCTGCTCTTGATAATATTGATGTTAGCTCTCGTAAACATCTTCTAGGTTTTGCTTTGAGCCACTGTGATGAGGAATCCATTTCTGAGCTACTGTATGCATGGAAAGATCTAGATATTCAAGGTCAGTGTGAGACACTTATGATGTTGACTGGGACAAGTCCACCGAACATCTCAATTCAAGGCTCTTCAATTGTATCACTTCCTGGACACAGTGTTCAAGATATAGCGAGCCTGGCTAATTTCTCAGACATTGCACTAGGGGTAGGTAGTGATCAAGAAATACATTTTAGAAATATCAAGAATATAATTTCGGAAGTTGCAAAAGACTTGTCTGTGAAGAATGAGTCCAACTGGGATTCTCTTTTAAGAGAAAATGGTAAAGTTTTGTCCTTCAGTGCCTTGCAACTTCCATGGCTGCTTGAATTAAGTAGGAAAACAGAGTGTGGGAAATGGATCTCTGGCACAAACATTCCCAAGGGAGACCAATGGTTAAATGTAAAAACACAAGCACTAGTTGCCATTCTGTCCTGGTTGGCAAGGAATGATATTGCTCCCAGTGACGATCTGATTGCTTCTCTAGCAAAATCAATAATGGAAGTTCCAGCCACTGAACAGGAAGACATCCTTGGCTTTGCCATCCTGCTAAACCTGGCTGATGCATTTCATGGAGTCGAAATAATTGAGGAACAGCTTAAAGCTAGGGAAGGATATAATGAAATCTGCAGCATCATGAACATGGGATTAGCATATGGTTCACTGCACAACATTGGCAGTGAGTGTGGAAGTCCCTCTACAAGAAGGAAGCTGCTGCTACAAAAATTTCAAGATAAACTTGCACCCTTCAGTTCAGGTATTCAATCTCATGGAGTTTGCTTTCACACTATGTGACTCCAATTTGGGGCCATTAACTTTTAGCATCTGATATTTTCCTCCGTCCCCTTTTAAAGGACATTTTCTTTGATCATTTTTTTCTGTTTCATTATTTTTAATTCAGATGCAATTGACAAGATTGACAAAATACATTCAACATTTTGGAGAGAATGGAAGTCAAAACTAGAAGAGCAGAAGCTTTTCACAGACCAGTCAAGAGCATTGGAGCAGATAATACCTGGTATTGATGCTGCACGGTTTCTGTCTGGTGATTCAGAGTACATTGTGAGTTCTGTATTTTCCCTGTTTGATTTGGTGAAGCAGGAGAAGAAACCCAGTTTAAAGGAAGTGGTGGAGTTAGCAAATGCATATGGCTTGAATCAAACTGAGGTATCTCTGCATGTACACTATTATCTATGTTAGCTGTTTATGTATATGTGACTGAATTTTGTAGGCTGAGATATCATGAGATTGAAGTTTTACTCATTTATTAGCCCATGGATGCTTTATATTTTGATGGTTACTGGGTAGTATCTTCATCGTGGAGTTCATCCTTCAAAGACCAGATTGCTGAGATTATCTTCAAAGAACTGTTTATTTTGAAGATGATCTCTTAAATGTAATGAGGACTCACCACATTAGCTGTATGTATAGGTGCCATAAAAACGTGTGAAAATTGAGAACTCATATGGACATCATAATGAACCAGAACCACGATGGAAAAATCTTGTTCTAGGAGAACCAGAACTTGTTGATTGGAACTGGAATACTTACAATCTGAACAACAGAATGATTTTGAGTGTTACCCACTGATTTCTAGCTGGACTTGAATTGAACTAACAAATAAGCAGTGACATTAATAAGTCTTGGTATTGTTTAAAGATATATAACTCTTATATGTGTCTGTTTGCATGCCTCGTTATGTGTTTTATTTTTCAAGATACTTAATGTAAGCTGTTATTTATGTTTATAGGTGGTGCTGCGGTATCTTGCTTCTGTCCTTGTTTCTGAAGTTTGGGCAAATGATGATATTATAGCTGAATTCTCAGAATATAAAAAAGAACTGGTTGCTAGTTCTGTCCAAGTAATTACTGTGATTTCATCAGATGTATATCCTGTGATTGATGGGTGTAACAAGCAACGCCTTGCCTACATATTCAGTATCTTGTCAGATTGCTACTCACACTTGAATGAAACAAGTGATCCATTGTTCATGTTGCACTCCGATTCTGCACATTTGTTCACTCTGGAGTTGCCTCAGTTCTATGAGATTCTCCATCAGGAATGCAGAAGGATTTCCTTTATCAAGAACTTGAATTTTAAAAACATAGCTGGACTAGGTGGTTTAAATGTTGAGCTTTTTAACAGTGAAGTTCTCAGTACTATTGATGAATTTACTGTTGAAGCTCTGGCAAAAATGGTCAAAAACCTTGTCAGCATCTATACTGATCCCACTGCTAAGGGTCTCATGTCATGGCAGGCTGTGTATAAACACTACATCCTAAGTTCGTTAACCAATTTGGTCCCTGGGAATGATACCCATATTAAATTTAGAGATCAAGGTGACTTTGAGAGATTTATAAGTGAACTTGAGCAGAACTATGATTGTGTCAGGATACATATTAGGGCTTTGTTACACCATGACGCTGTGGATATTGTGAAGCAGTACTGCACGTTGAGCATGCCACTTTATGTTTCTTCTGAAAGTCTACAGGATGAACCAGCATGGTTGGAGTGCCTAATGCTGGTTTTAAAGTTCTGGGTCAAGTTAAGTGATGACATGCAGGAAATATTATCTAGTGATAGCTCTGAAGAGACAGCAGTCAAGTTAAGTTTGCGTAGTCTTTCAGAATGTCTCAAAGCTTTCATAAATTTGGTGAATCAGGAAAAAGTCTCAGCTGTGCAAGGCTGGGCTGTTGTTTCAGAATATGTCAAATATATTCTGGATGGTTTTATAGACGAAGCATTCAAGTTTTGCAGAGCAATGGTGTCCTCCAGTTGTGGTTTTGAAGCTATTTGTGAAGTGTTTTCCAGGTCAGTTTACCAAAAGCCATCTAGTCCAAGTGTGGGTGTGGATGGCAATGGAAATGTACATGGGATTCATCAAAATCTTCCTGATCTTTATGTAGAAGTATTAGATGCAGTTCTGGCTGACTTAGCAAACAAGTCCGACGAACGTGAGATTTTGTACAACTTGTTATCTACCCTTAGCAAGTTGGAGGGTGACCTGGAGGATCTAAAGAGGGTAAGGTACACCGTATGGGGAAAACTGTCATTATTCTCGGAAAACATGCAATTGAAGAGTCATGTCCGTGTTTTTGCTCTAGAACTTATGCAGTCGATCACAGGTAGAAACCTCAAGGGTCTTCCTTCTGAGCTCTTATCCAATGTTCACTCATGGGAAGGATGGGATGAGTTGCATTCTACTAGTTCTGATGCTGGAAGCACAAATCAGGGTGCCCCAAATCAACTAGATGCATCAAATAGATTCACAAGCACTTTAGTTGCCCTTAAATCGACTCGACTAGCTGCTACCATTTCACCTACTTTAGAGATTAGTCCAGATGATCTTCTTACTCTTGACTCAGCATGCGCTTGTTTCTTGAATTTATGTGGAGCAGCTGACTCTCCAGCCCATTTGGAAGCTCTTGAAGCCATTTTAGAAGAGTGGGAAGGACTTTTTCTAGAAGCAACAACAATGAAGGAGGAAGATCCAGTGGAAGCATCTGATGCTGGAAAAAATTGGAGCAGTGATGAGTGGGATGAAGGGTGGGAAAGCTTTCAGGAAGAACAGTTACCTGAGAAAGAAAGGAAAGGACCTGGTTTGGTACATCCTCTTCACTTGTGTTGGATGGAGATCATAAAAAAGCTCATCTTTTTATCCCAATTCACACATATATTGGAACTGATTGATCGGTCCTTTTCAAAACCTAACATGGTCTTGCTAGACCAAGATAATGCGCAGAGATTGACTCAACTTGTGGTCAACATAGATTGCCTTGTTGCTTTGAAAATAGTTTTATTGTTGCCTTACCAGCCGCTTCAATTCCAGTGCTTAGACACTCTGGAGGATAAACTGAAAGAAGGAGGTTTGCCTGGTGCAGCAAGGACAGACACCGATCTTTTTACCCTGATCTTATCTTCAGGAGTTATGTCAATCATCATGACGAATCCTACATACAGCAGCACATTCTCTTACTTATGCTATTTGGCTGGGCACTATTCTCGTCTTTGCCAGGAAACACAGTTATTGCAGATCAACTCTACTGAGAAGGGAGAAAGCAAAACAGATGATGACTATTTCTTCATACATTTCAGAACTATATTGTTCCCTTGTTTTATTTCCGAGCTTGTGAAGGCCGGGCAGCCACTTTTAGCTGGATTTGTGATTTCGCGGTTCATGCACACACACACTTCACTAAGTCTTGTCAATGTTGTGCATGCCAGCCTTAGAAGGTACTTGGAAAGCCAGATTTGGTCGCTACAGAGTGATTTGCCTGTTGTTTGCGAAATGGGTATGTGTAAATACTTGGGAAATACCATTTCCAGCTTGAGAGGTAATCTTGGCCAGTTGCTTCAATCTGCCCTGACATCCCTTTCGGATACATTGTAAAATGATCGGGCAATTTTTGTCCTTTAAGTTGTCATCATAGTGTTGCATTTGCAAAGGAAATCAATATAGAATTAAGCTGAGGTCTACCTGTGCGAGGAAACGTAAATCTTCTTCATTAATGTTGTGCGTGGAAATATATTTTGTTTTATATTTGTTATTCTATTTTCCTGGAGTTGGCCTTTCATTGAACATATCTTGATCATCAGGACCCGTATTCATATGGTAACTCCATTTAAGTTTCTCATAAACTTCAACATAAGTTGATAGAATTCAACCCTTAAAGTTAAAATAAATATAATAAAGTGATGTAAGATGTACAAGATGCAAAGTCTTCGGTGGAGAACGCAAGTATCGGTGGTTTTGACGTTTAAGTCTAAGTTTAAAAATGTTTATTTATCTTTGTAAAGAGAGTTGGTTTGAACGTATTTATCATACTCAAATCAAGGTGGAATTTGAAAAAAACGATGCATTTGAAATAATAAAAATCTAATTAAAGAAAGAATAATAAAATAAAATAAAATAACTAGTTGTGAAAAAACGTGTTAGCCAAATATTTTGTCGGGATCCCTTCTCTAAGTCTCAAGGGCGGCACGACCGACACAGTGGCCTGATGACCCTCTCACCAAGTCGAGTTCGTCCGACCATTGTTAAGCCCTTTCGAAATCTCACACAATCAGACGATGTCAGAATAATTGGAACAGTTAGAAGTAAAAACAAGCAACAACTAAAGCGAAAACATTTTATTTACATTAGTTTTGTCCGAAATACACATTTAACCATTTAAGATTAGTACAACAATGACCAACCTCAAATAAAAAGGAGAAGACCAAAAAGAAACTAAGACAGGGATCGTCAGGGAATCAGGCAATCACTACACCTTTTTCCCTTGTCTGCCACTGAAGAACCTAAAATGATAATAGAGTAGTGAGCCTAAAATCCACGTGGCTCAGTGAGTAGAAAGATCAGAATGTCAACCATAACCAATATTCTAAAACAATGTATATATGCATGAGCAATAAAATGATGTGACATTCGAAAGCATGACATAGTATGAAAACAGTTATCAATAGTGCAACGATTTCAAAAACCATCTTAAATTCATGTCAATTAAAAATATATCCAGGCTAGGTTAGCTCAACAAAACCCAACCTATGGTCATCGCTCGAGTGGGTCGTAGGTCAGGCGTATTGGCCACTTGAGCGGGTCGTAAGCTAGGCGTACCCCTCGAGTACCCTAACCCCGCACTCGGTCCTCAAGTGCCATCACTCGAGCGGGTCGGAAGCTAGGCGTGTTAATCACACATCCTAACCCCGCGCTCGGACCTCGAGTCTCATCCCATCGTATACCCTGACCCCACGCTCGGACCTCGAGCCTCTGGTCTCGCTACCCGTGTACATCTACATATCTCAAAATCAACTAGATGTATCTAAGTCCCATGAAACCATTCAAACCATGTCATTTCATACAAGTTTTATGCAAGGAATAAAAGTCATAGAAACACCTGAATCAAACTACTCACCTCGGGTCTTGTGTACCGATGTCCCGTTGACAACCGGCACAGCCCCGCTATACCCTCTCAAATCTACATCAATCAAAACTCAATCTCAGTTCTATCCGTACAGTGGCCTAATATCTAATATCACCGTCCCAACTCAGTTTTGATCGACCCGAGTCGTTTTGGTCAATCGGTCAGACATAGTCGATTTTGGTCAACTTTGGTCAATGCGGTCATCCTAGTCACCTTAGGTCAATCCATGCCCAAATTGGGTCAACATAGGCCATTCAGGTCAAGATTGGGTCAAAAATGGTCAAAATTAGTTCAAAATCTTAAACCTCAACACTTAGTCAAATTTGGGTTCTTTGCTCTCTTACACAGCAAGCTTGCCGATTTTTCTGCAGGAAATCCGTAAGTCGGATTTGTACCAAATTTTTCAGATCTGTTCTACACTCCTTAAACCTTCCTTAGAATTTTAAATAATGATTTTATGACTTCATTTGATAGTATTTTTAGCTAAGATTTCAGGGACTATGTGTTCTCGGTTTCTGTATGACAGACAGTGACTGTTTGCCTAATTTGACCCACTTATCCATATCAGATTGTTCTAAAATTTGGTAGGCATAAACTAGACATACTTATGAATCACTCCACCAAATTTCATCTCATTTCACAGAGGTTTTCCTATCTAATTTAATCTCAGAAGTTTCAGTTGAATCACAGGGACTTCTGGATTCACACTTCCTGACAGTAAATTTTCCAAATTTCTTGTGATCAATCCTACCGTTGGATTTGTGTAAAAATTTTCAGATTTGATCTATTCTATCTAAGCATTCACTAAAATTTTATTTCGTAATTTTTTAACATCATTTACTAGGGTTTCTAGGTGTAATAACAGGGATTATAAGAATCCCGTATACCCTGTGACAGGCAGTCACTTAGTGGATTAACTAACCTACTTTCCAATTTTAGAATGCCTTGAAATTTGGCACACATACCATTGGCATGTCCAGAGAATTCTACACCAAATTTTAGCTCAAATTTCATTCATTTGGTCAGTCAACTAATCCCTTACTTTTCTATCTATGTAAAAAATTATTGTATGGTTTAACCTTTTATGGTTTTTGAGTGCTTATCTGTCCTATGTCCCAATACTATTCTGAGGCCATCCCTTGCTGTTTTTGCAAGAATTTAGGCCCTGGAATCCTGATTAAATAAGTCTCACTCAAAACAGTAAGGAACCCTACTCATATTTGCTCTCAAACATCACTCCAAAACATGGTGTGCATGAGGATGTTCTGAAAATTTTTTTAAGTCCACAACACCGAACCAATAAGGCATATTGACAAGCATGGCAAATCGTATTCACAAAGGGTTATAGTTCGAAACTTATACCTTCTTTTAGTCCTCAAAGTAAGCATTAATCACTCCAAAGTTGGGCTTGATCCGATGCTCTTATCCACTTCAACTGGTGGTCCAAAGTTGCCTCCAACACTACTTTTCTGAAAATTGCTGTCATAGTGGGTGAGTAGTCTACTTTGGCCCTATTTTTGACATAGTTCCACCATTTATTTGCTATTTTATATAAAAAGGAAAGTTAAAGTAGACGTTTCAACCTTTCCAACAAGCTATAATACGTTCAAAACTGACCTCGGATGGATAGTGAACAAGTTAGACGAAGTTCAGATCAACATGTAGTTTCAGTTTTCTGGGTTTCCAAGTGTCGGACAACGTGTTTTCCCAGCTGTTTTCGTTTCTACCAGTGCTATTTCACATAAAAGGAAAGTTAAAGTAGACGTTTCAACCTTTCCAACAAGCTATAATACGTTCAAAACTGACCTCGGATGGATAGTGAAAAAGTTCGACGAAGTTCAGATCAACATGTAGTTTCAGTTTTCTGGGTTTCCAAGTGTCGGACAGCGTGTTTTCCCAGCTGTTTTCGTCTCTACCAGTCATGCAATGGTGGCCAAGGCTTGTAGAAACTTGAAGAGGAGTCTGACGGCTTTCCAACAAGTACAAGAATGTCCAAAATGGTGGTGGGATGAAGGAGAACGGCGCTCATGAAAATCTGGTCGTTCAAGCATGAAAATCCAGCAAAGAAAGATGGTTTTGTTGCATAATTTGGGCTCTTCATGCTTGGCAATGAGCTCGCCTCGTGGCTCATTGGGTTGCCTACATGGTGGACATTTGTCCCCTGCTTGAATTCTGTCCGGCGGAGTTGCCGAAGTGACAAAATCCGGGGGCCAAAAACTGTTGAAGTTGCTGGTTTTTCCACCAAAGAGAGGAGAAGAAACCAAGGGGG
>JAJIYU010003731.1:0-25950 GCA_030144865.1 Tinospora cordifolia
AAATATGCTTTTAAATCATATTTTCTATAATTTTCTATATATTTTTCTTAAAAACCCCATTGCTCAATTGTTCACCAAAATTCCATTTGATATCCAAAATTCATAATTTTGGTGTTGATGGGTCCGTATTTTCATTCTCTACATTTCTATAGGTCTCAATCAGAGTTTTATTTGAGTTTAACATATCCAAAAGCCTATCCAAAGGTTCTAAAACTTTGGATATTTATTTTAAAATCTACAGGGTAAACGAATGAAATCTAACCACATATTTGGGATCTAGTTATCGCCAGGAGTGTTTTGGTATAATTTTTGTAGAGTTTCACTCACTGTAGGAAAACACCCAATTTTTGGGTACGGCTATAAAATACCAATTTTACTAAAAAATACACCGATAGGATTGTAGTACGTAGCTTAATTAACACTTTTGTGACTAGAATTTAAAGAAAGAACTTACTTGCACGGCGAATCTGACGAAAAAACGAAAGTTCCCTTCGTTTTCTCTTTTTCCCTTTCCTCTGCGGTTCGTGTTTCTCGGATTTTCAAAGTTCTGGAGCTCCAAATGACAGGAGGAAATGAGGTTAAAGAAATCCATCATCCAACCGCCCCACTCATCACGTGCCCAATGTTATTTATTTCACCAGCCCACAATACATTAGCCACCACCATCCAAATCATTATATATATTTTTTGTCTTCATCAAGCTGGAGCAAGCCACCTTAATTACTAACCACCTTGGATTTTGTTTTGCTGGTTTTTTTTTCTTTTTTTTTTCCCATGTTCAACCACCGTACCAACCTTAAAGTAAGGTAATTTGGTGATTTGCTACATGCCAATCCATTAATAGTGATTAATGGATTATTTATACTTATGTATATATATATATATAGATACAAATAAATATACTAATCACCTATTCCTCCTCTATATTTATATATATTATGGACGGTATGTTAATGTTGGTGTCCCAACCAATGATTTATATTCCAATTTAACCCAACTTCTCACATATTATTCTCACCAATATATATGCTACCCCATCCATATATATGTATTTTCAATTCAATTTTTTTCCTAAGCCACTTAGATCATCCAAATCATCTATATATCCCATTATTAAATTTTAGTAATTCAATTTAATTAATTTATACATGTAATGTATATTTTTAATATATATATAATACACACGTACTTCGTACAAATATGTATATTTATACATATTTATCATCATTTTATTAATTTACGTGTCTAATTAAAATACATAGTGTTACAATACATTTGTGAAAGAGAAGTACAAATATGATGTTTCGTACAGGAGAGTGTGGCTAGCGAAAACGAAAGTGATAAAAAAATTATTTGGGAATTGGGATGAGTCGTACAATATTATTCCCAGATGGATAGATGTCTTGATTGTAACTAACCCTGACACAGTGGCGGGATTGCATCATTATGGAAATGACCCCGAGAATCTAGGTTAGTTGTTTTCCGTCGTTGTTTTTGGACATTTGGTGCTTCAATTGAGGGATTTAAATATTGTAGGCCCATTATACAAATTGATGGCACACACCTATATGATAAATTATGTGGAAAGATGCTTATTGCCACAAGTGTTGATGCTGCTAGTCACATATTTCCCCTTGCTTTCGCTATTGTTGAACAAGAAAATAAGGATAATTGCACATGGTTTCTTAGGATGCTCCACTATCAAGTAACAAACAAAGATAATATTTGTTTGATCAGTGATTGTCATGCAAGTGTCCTAGCTGTCGTTCAAGACCTAAATAATGGTTAGGCTGAGCCCCATGCACATCACAGATTTTGTTTGTGTCATGTTGCTAGTAACTTCAATGACAAATTCCATGACGAGAAGTTGAGAGAATTAGTTAAGAAAGCTGGTTCCCAACATCAATTGCACAAATTTGTTAAGGTTATGGCATCACTTGAAAGAAAACGAGATGGTGCACAAGATGGTTTACTAGATTAGACCCAAAGCAGTGGACTATGAATATATTGAAATGATTTAATCATCATTTAAGTGTGTGTTGCAATCACTATGACATTCAACTTTTTGGTTTGCTTGGATTGCTTGCTTGCTGCTGAGTCATGTCACGTGTGAAGAAGTCCGTAGAAGAATAGAAGTCCACTTGACAGAGTCTTTTCCAACGGCATAGGGTGACATGAACCTCCAAAATCCATAGGAGCAACCAAAATCTTTCTTAGTAGACAGAATTCTTCTCTTTATGGACTTGAAGAAAGTAATTCCCAAAGTTTTTGTGTGAAGAAATTTATTCCTCCATATCATGCCTTATAATATTATTTTTTTGACAATGTTTTGTCACACTATGCTATAGAATAATCACAGAAAAATATAGAAATTGATCATCATGGAAAAAAAAATTAGCACTTAACATTTAGGACTGAGGCATCATCCTCAAGCTTACAATTTCTTATTCTAAGCTCTATAGAAAGAGATGCAAACCCTCTAGCACAATCAAGTCTACACCACCAATGCCATTGTCAAAGCCTTTTGTTTAGCACCTCAAAATAAAATTTATACACCTGAACAATAAAGCTAAATAACCACAAAATCATTGAATAATTAAGAGGCATCATTTTCATAGATTGCATGTAGCCATGGGCTATGATGGTAATGATGAGGATAAAATAGAAAGTGCATGTCTTTATGAAACTGAAAGCTAATAAGACACTTGTAACTTGATAAAGTGAAAGTTGACTTTTGTTAGTTTGGCTTTTGTATGGATGTTGGATGTGGGTGTGAATTTAAAACTTATATATGTTCATTCTCAAATTATACAACATAATTATTTGGCTGAAAAGTGTCCAAGGATATGGATTCATGTATTAGACAAGGCTATGTTCATTATTAGTCCTGTTATCTTACTTCTTCTTCTTCTTCTTCTTCTTCTTCTTCTTCTTCTTCTTCTTCTTCTTCTTCTTCTTCTTCTTCTTCTTCTTCTTCTTCTTGTTGGAGAAAAACTACTTAAGAGTGTTAGGAAAAAATGAAGTGTTTGATACATAGACCATACTCATGTTGGTACAATCAAATTGACACATTTACAACAAGTTTTAGTTACAATTAAAGTTGACCATGGTAGTATGGGTTGAGCATGGATTTTATATATATTAGAAGATACATGAGTTAGGGGAAGACTTGACTCTAGATTAAAAAAGCAAGATTGTTAGCCAATCACTAATCGATAGGATATTGTCTTTTCATTTTTTTTCTTATGGGGTCAAAATCTAGACATGGTAGATGCTAATTAAAAAGAAATTAAAAAAGAGATATTAACATCATGGAGTGTAAGAACTTGGCATGGACCTATTTTGTTATTTTGTTTGAGAACATTACTGAAATGTTATTTTTGACTACTAGCTTTTTATCTACACAGTTACATGTGTTCTTATACATATATTTTAAGCTAAGATGAATAAATAGCTAATGTGTTAAGAAAGTATATATGATTTGAGTGTTTGGGCAGAAAATTAGGTTCAGCGGCAAATCTAATTGAGTCTGCAAATTGAGCATGTCTAGACATTTTATTCAGCTGTAATAATTGTTTTATGCATTACCATCCTAATTGCATATCAACTTTTAAGATTTGTTCGAAAATTCTTATCTTTGAGAAAAATGAATGTAGAAAAAAAAAACAAAGAAGAGAAGGAACTTCACTCCAGAAGGAAGAAAAATAAATGTACAATCTATAAAATGAACAAGAAGACTATGTTTTTTAATGTTGGATTTAATGTGAAAGCACTGTGTTAATTAGAATTAATGACTTGCTTTTGTATGCTCATGGTAGATGATTTACCAAGTAAGAACAATGTTGTAACACGTGGAGACCATATAATTTGTGAAATTCTTTCTGTGGGGAATTTCTTTTAAGTGCTCATTTCTTTTTCTTTTAAATTATCCATTCATTTATTTGCTTCTTTTGTAGGTCATGCACACATTTCTGTAGCTCTTGGTGTACCCCTTCACATCTTTTTTACAAGACTTGGACGTGAGTGTTTTAGCATTATTTCATCACACTATAATTTTGTGAGGGTGTTAAAATACAGGATATGATTTTTCAATGTGATATCATGCAATTACTGGCACCCAAATGTATTGGGACATGGTTTTAAGCACAATAGGGTGTCTGTGTTTGTTTGTGAGAACAAGAATGGATCTGTATGAAAGAAAAGTAAGAAACAACAAACACTTTATTGAGTAGAATTGAGAAGACTATGCAATGATGATATGGAGAACTACTTATTTCAAACCTAATTTGCATTGTTATAGGGCAAACTGAGGGAAGTAGATTTTGAGCAGAGTCGAGTGAAGAATTGGCTTGTATTAACTTATTAAATTTAGATGTTTCATACCATTTAGAGCTTTCAACATGTTAAAAGAAACGATGGTGTCACATGCTTGATTGGAGCTAAACTTTCGTATCTTTGTATAATTTGTACATTGTCTTTTTTTTTTTTTTTGTCTAAATGATTGGAATATGGTCATTTGGCTACCATTTAACCTCTCTTATCTGTATATGTTTAGATGGAACCACAAATTTTGCACATGGATATCCCAGTTATGTAGTATCAGTAGGAGTTCTTTTTTGAGGAAAGCTAGCAGCTACAACAGTGCTATATTTATTGTTCTAGCAATTCTATTCATTCAAAATAGTTTATATATAAAATTCTTTCAAGCCATAAATGTGACATTTATGGCATCTTTGTTCATAAATGTATTCACAAAATGTATTCAAGCATAAATGTATTCACAAAATCCCTTTGAGCGCGAAGAATTTATATTCTACCAAATTTGCTAGATTGGTTATTGCATCTTTGTTCATTGTCCAATTAATTCCTAAATAGTAAAAATAAGTATGTTTTCAAATTCAATTATTATCAGTGCTTTCACTTTTGTTCCTTCATCTTCAAGGCTTATGCTTTTGGTTGTGTTTTCACTTTGTTGTACATTCCCAGAAAATAATGTTAAAGATACAAGTAAAAAATAAGATTAAATATGTACCTTGTATTTACAAAATTTTCTCATTAAATATGAATTTAAAAGCTAATATTTCCTGCATTAGAATTTTCTAGTTGGGAAAATGGTAGCAGCAGCCATTGGAAGTTGGTTTCATCTCCGTTATGCCAAATTGAATCAATCAAATCCAAAACCGGTGATAAGCAACTATCCTAATAGTATTAAACTGATAGTAATAATACAGAAAAACTAATTAAAACTATCATGTATGCAATAAATTTGAGCAAAAAGGGTTAAAGAGAAAATTAAGTGGCATTGGAAGCGTCTAAAATATTCCTAATAAGTTCTAGCATTTTAGAGGTAAGGTAAAAATGACCATAGGTCTTAAATTAAGTTGTTCCAGTTTAAAAATAATCGCATTTGTAAAAAACTTTCAATTTATAGTTGTTTCTTGCACTAAATGTGGATTAGTTTAGCTTTTTTTGTTAAAATGTTTCTCTTTTAAATGTTTGTCTTAATTTATCTTCACTAAACATAGAGAATTGTTTTATTCCCTTATTGTCAGAAGCTTTTCACAATACTTTTATTTTTAGTCTGTATATCTATTACATATCTGATAAAGATTAAGTAATTTTACCATCTATTAGGAGGATAATGGAAACTTGATTAGAAATAATTTCTTAATAGGATTACTACCTATTTCAAATAACTATTCTTTTTATTATTTAAATCAGAACTTAAAACTTCTTGAAATAGCTAACTATACTGTTAACTGTTTTTATCTCTTTTAAATCATATTAGACTGCTCCAACTGTGGCAAAGAGATATATATAAGAACAAACAAACATCCTTTTATTTAGAGCAATCAAACAGTCAAGACAGCCCTGAACATACTAATGTATTTTCACCACCTTTTGCAGGGCCATAACTAGACCATCAATTCTTGGCACTTTTAAACAGATCGAACAAAATTGTTAATGTGAAAATCTAATTTATACTGAATGCATCTTTTGAAAAGACAACTTCAGTGTAAATGGGATTTACATTGAAGACGTCTTTTCAAAAGATGTCTTTAGTGTAAATTGGATTTACACTGAAGTCATCTTTTTAAAAAATGTCTTCATACGTGGACATGACAAAAATTCAAATCCGTTAGGCGGACGCATACGTGGAAGTGCACTGTTGGATAGATTGTATATAACTTTTACAAGTTAGGTATTTTAAAATTAATTAATTTATCTTATATTATTTGAAAAAAAAGTCCCCGATGTTTGTGATGTTTAATATTTAGAATGGATAAGATATTTTAAAATAAAAAGGGTGCAGATTGCATTTAATGAAAACTCACATCCTTACCACTACGTCCAAAAGTTAGTCAATTGTATTAAAGAAATAAAAGATGTGGTGTCAAGTCAGCCAATGGATACTCCATTGGCTCCAAACAATATGGTGTCAAATCAATCAATAAATACCCTACGAGTCAAGTCAATGGATGGATACTCCCACCGGTGAGGTTGGTCAATCAAAAGTCTACTACCGTATTAAAATAGACAGTTATAGAGTCAAAAGATATGGAGTGGAAGAAAACAACCGTCCAATTTTTCCACATCTTCATGCTAAACGGGCTCATTGAAGTAATTACAATTATTACTCTTTTTCTTAATATAATTTATTTAAATTAAAAAATTATATTGCTAGAAAAGCGATCTTTTCTTCTAACCTTGTAAAATTATATTTTTGCAAAGACGCCTCAATATTGGACTGTTATAAATAAATGATATATATTAACCCATGATTGAGAAAATGTATATATTTGATCCATTCATCATGTTTTATTTATTTTTAATTATTTATTTATGTAAATTTTAAATTAGAAAGTCCTTAGAAACTATGTTACATGGTGCAAAGTTGTTTTGTTGAATCACATAACACTACTTAATTAAAAATTAATTCACGAAATCACTGTTAGTAATTAAAACGTATATGTAATAAAACTTAATTAACACAAGTGGTGACAATCGCTAGAATATAATTGCTATTGTAGGATCGTTTGTCTGCCAAAGATGCAATAGTTGCATCATTTTTTTTGTATTTATTTAATATTCCTTTTTAAGGGTTATCAAAAAAAGATTGGCAGCTTCATCATGGTTGACAATAGGCCAACGATGACAACCGCCAATGGACTAATTGCAAGTGCTAGAACATGAACGAGGCAGTCATGGTTGTTGCACTGGTATACAAGCAGAACCAAGTAGCTGCCATGACTGCCTACTTATCCTATGGGTGACAATCCTAGGACACTTAGGATGAAGATAAGCTCAGTTGGGTCATAAACAGTAATGGGCCCAACTGGGCCAGTTCAATTGGGCATTAAACCCAAAAAAAAAAGAAAATTTGAGTTGCTAGTGGGCCGCCAAATTTGTGGCTCAAAACATTTGAACCATTAAAATATATGTTTGCGGACCAAATATTGAAGAGGAAATTACATAAAATGTTGCCTTTTTTAACTTAAAAACATAAACGAATACGACTTTTCGAATATATTGCACACATACCGTATATCGTTACATAATATCACAGATATCAGACTGTATATTTATAAGTTACGCGAAACAATCCATTTCAGTTTTTCAAACATTCAAATCAACCTCTTTCCTCTTCCAGCCCTAAATTTCGTTATTCTCCTCCATTGTTGTTCAATTTACTCTGTTACAATGACGAAGAAGATGGAAAAAATCTATGAAGATTGTTGATGAATCTACATCCAATCTTAAAATTGTGGAAGTTAAGAACAAGGTATACTTACAGTTTACCGATTACTACTTTGTATTCTTACAACCAAGTTGTTCTGTTACAATGATGAAGAAGATCATCTTACGGAGACGATGACAATAACCATTTGAGTTACTCATGTTTCTGTTCAACTTATTTTTGAACTACAATGTTGGTTTGATCAAACAATTCTTCCTTAGTGATTTAATATTAGTATACATATGGTATGTGAAAAACTATGTTCACTAAACCTAGATTTACACAGTGACTGATTTTTGTAACTTAGGTCTTATTCATGATGTTTTCTGTAGAAGTGTACATGATGATTGGTTATAGTATCTTAGATCTTATTCGCGATGTTTTCTGTAGAAGTATACTCATGTTATACCAAAAATTATGTGCAGTAAACCTAGGTTATTGTAATCGTCTATTGTATTTTTCTAAAACTTATCATTCATCTAGTGTGCTCATTTCCAATCATATAGATCTGAGTTACAAAGATGTTCACATGCACTTGATTTTTTTTAAATAACACAGTGTGATTTGTAGGAATTTCAATACATTGTGAACCCTGAAAACAAATACTTTGCTAGGGTTGGTTTCCACACCAATTTGAGGGCAATAAACATGCTAAAATCAAAGTTGACAGACATCCAATTATCAAAGTTTAGGGATACATGTTTTGGACATTTTCTCGACATAAATCTGTTGGTTTGTCAACATCAGATGGTACATACTATATTGTTAAGAGAGGTTATACAAAGTAATGAATCTGTTTTGGTATTCAAGTTCAACAACATCATTCAAAATTCTCCATAATTGAATTTGCATTGATAATGGGTTGAACTGCAGAGGAGAAACAAGAAGCCTTGCAGTTGGCAATGAAGATAATATTTTGAAGAATAAATACTTTAATGGGATGAAGAAGATCAATAAATAGTGTATATATGAGGCATTTATAACTCATTGCTAGGAGAGCGATGATGATGTTGTCAAGGTTCCAATGTTGTTATTCATCCATTGCTGCTCACAAAAATGACAAGTTGGTAAATGAAGTCGATTTTGAGCTTGTATAAATTGGTGAAGCTTTGAATTATCCCGGGGGCAAGGATCTTTTTGAGTGTACATTAGATTCAATGAAGGAGAATTTTTTGATGAATGTGAAATGTGAAAAAGCTGGGAAGGGTAGATATCCAGCTATTTACAGATTCCTTGATTTTCCAATAGCACTGCAAGTTTGGTTTTACGAGTGTTTCCTCAATGCTAATGGTAAGTATGCCACCCGACGTTCGAATAGATATCCTTGTATGCTAAACTAGATTGCTATTGAGCAACCCAATTTCAAGACTATTGAGAAGGTGTTGAATAGTTTATCTGTTAATAAGGTATTTTTCATTTGAAGATATGGTATACATAACATTTATATTTTATTTGTTTATCGCATACCATTGTTTGTTATGACATTTCTTATAATCTCATATTTTTCTATTTTTAGTTTAATAATTTGGTGCCAACCCCTGATGAACTATTGTAACCATACGTGGATGGCTTGCTTGAAGAAGATAATAATAAGATTGATGTTGCTAAAGAAGATTTGGGGCAGCATCATTTTTTTCAAATTATGATGATTTTGTTGATCCACAAATTTCAACATATATTTTACAGCCTTCTGTTCATTAAGCTATGGGTAATCATGATTCTGTAGATATCTCTACCATTCTCAACAAATTGTGCAAAAGGCAGTGTGAGATACAGAAAGAAATAAAGGATCTTTCTATGAAGATGGATGACGAGTTTGCAAAGATTTTTGAAGAATTTTCTGTTATATCAAAGAAATTTGAAAAGGTAAATTTTCGAAGCTTCAAAACCTCTCTATGTTTTAGTCTGTCAATGCAATATACCAATTGTATTCTACTAATATACTAATTATATACCAATATTTTACTATGTATATACTTATTGTATACTATCTATTTTCTCATTTTTATGTTATAACAACTGTATACCCTTATATATTAGGATGTCGTTGGAATATAACACTGTTAATGTTATACCAAATGAATACCCTTATTTATTCATTAATTTTACATGTCTTGTAGTTTTCTTATGCAACTGAGAATGTATATAAAAATGAAGATGATAAAGTGGAATCTGTAAGGGGAGTATCAATTGATGATGATGAACCCTGCCAGAGTTTGAAGTCATTTAAGAATAATGATGATGATGGCGACGATGGAGATGTTTGTGAGAAGAATATTTCATTACAAACAAGCTCTAAAGACAGTGAACTCTCACAGTATACAAAAAAGAGGAAGGTATTGTTGAACTGTTAATTTGGATTGTGATTTGCCATTTAGACTTATTTTCATTACTCATTGATTTTATATCTTTTCATTTTAAAGGCTAATTCACATAGTAGTGTAGGTGATAGCAGTAAGAAAAAAAAATCAAGGGGCTATGTTGCACTTGATGTTGTAAGCTCATGAACGGAATCATTTTGTTTTATTCAAGAGTATGCTTTTGTAATTTGTATAATTCTAACTAAATTAATTTTACTACTTTAGGACATTTCTTGTTTATATGCTTTGACTCAGTTTTCAGATGTTGATGATTGAAATCATCTTCAAATCTTGAATGTGAATGAGATACTATCATCAAGAACATAGTTGAGTTGGTAGTGAATGTTGCGACTTCAACCTTTTCAATTGAAGTTTACACTCCACTTCTTCCAGCTCCTCCACTCAATAAAAGGGAGAGACGTCATGCTGCAACCTTGTAGTCTCCTTTTGTAAATACATTTACATCTGATGAAAAAAAATATAATACCATATAAGCATAAAGCAAAGGAGATTGTGAAGGGAGTCTCCCCTTTAGACATTTGTCTGGTTGAAGATCTAGATAACAGTGTTGTAGTTGAGTTTGTCAAGTGAATTCAATAGGGTCAGCTAAAGAACATCAAGTAAGTTTTACTAGAAATTTTTACTAAAAATCAATTTTGGATTCCAACTAAATGTATTGTTATTTATTTTATAAGAATTTTGATTAACATATGTATGTTTTTATAGGAAAAAAAATCTACAATGGTCGTGATAACACATTGAATCATGTGTTTGATTTTGCAATTGCTGAAATTGTTGAGAAACAATGGTTTTACACATTGTTCACTCCAAGTCAGCCGATATTCTCATCTATAAGTTTAATTTTTTTGAGCACTTTATAATAATGCATACCTATATTATACTGATATTATACCAATATTATTCTAATAGTATAGTGTTGGAAAACTTTTCTAATGAATGTATACCTATATTATACTGAAATCATTCTAATATCATCTACATTTTGTTGTGTTTTAAACTCTATTATGGGGATTGCATACATATATTATACAGATATTATACTAATACTATTTCGATAGTCTATTGTTTAAAACTGTTATAACAAATGTATACATATATTATATTAAAATTATACCCATATTATGAGATGTGTTTCCAATAGTATACTTATTGTATTTTGAATGTATTCCTGTTTATACACTATTTATTTATGTTTCAATTGTTTGCTCTAGTTTATACGTAGAAATCTAACATTTATTATTTTTTTTTTACTTTTTTTATTGGCAACACGTAGATGTGATCTTTTTATTATTTGCAAAAGAAAAACAAGTATGATGAAAATATGAAGATGAAATTTACAACTACGGACAACTTCTTTGATCAAAAGTTGCAGTCTATGTACAAAAGATACCAACAAGAGAAAAGATAAATGTCTGCATTAGAGGATAAAACAATGATACTAGAGTATATGTTAGGTTACTACATGTACTGCAATACTGCGTGGGCCGATGTTGACCATGTGCTTTTCCCTATTAACGTTGTACCTACATTCCATTGGATTCTTGGTCGCATCAATATTGCTGAAGGTTGCATATATGTATACAATTCCTTGTGTTCTCCTACTGTTGATGTTGCATTGAAGGAGGTTGTTAATGTTTATTCCATTCTTCTACCTTTATACCTATACATGATTGAATTTTATGCCTTGAGAGACAATCTGAAGGAAAAACATGGAAAAGATCCATTTAAAGTATCATTGTTGATAATTTACCTATGCAAGTTGATACTGATTGTGAAATTTTCATTTGATCTTTTGTCAAATATTTTGCCACAGAAAAAATATCCCAATTAACTTTGATGTGGTAAATTATAGGAAAAGATTGGGAATTCTATTGTACAAGTGTGGTAAATAAAACAAAATGAAGGCACGAAGAATGACTTCGAAAGTACATGTCGGTATAATGTTGACAGGAGGATACAATCACAACAGGTGTTTATGTAAAGAATGAAAGAATTTGTCTCAATGTGCATCAAAGTTTTGTTGGATTTTATATTTGAACATGTGTAATACAAAAATTGACATCTTCAAATTTGTAATGATAAATATTAGGTGACATTGTAACATCATCACTGATCATTTATTATATTCTCAATCAATATAGATGTGAACTTTTTCATTTTATTTTGTCTTTTGTTGCAGATTGTTTGATTTTGAATTAGTTTTGAACATTGCTATCCTATTGTATACACATATTATACATATTTTATTTGAAATGATAGCAATAGATCAGGTTCTGAATAGATTTCATGTTTTATTAACATGTTATTCGCACACTATACCAATATTATACTAGTGGAATAATTATTGCAATGTTATACACGAGTTACACATCATTCGAATTTGTATACACGCATTATTCATACGAGATACTACACATTATACAAATTTTATTTGAAAATGATAGCAACAGATCGAGTTCTAAATAGATTTCATGTTTTATTAACATGTTATTCGTACGTTACACCAATATTATACCAGTGGAATAGTTATTGTAATGTTATACATGAGTTACACATCATTTGAATTTGTATACACGCATTATTTGTATGTGATACTAATATGATTCCAAGAACAGATATCACGTTGTATTCAAGTCATTCAAATATGTATACATGGATTATTAGGAGGTTATACCAATGTGATACCAGAATAAATATCACATTTCTTTCAAATTGTGTTATCATGTTATTCAAAAATAAGACAAACATTGTAGTTCCTAAACACTAATATCACGGTGTGTCCACTTATTATTTATATGTTATACCTATATAATACCAAAAACTACAGTGCTGAAAGCTGATATTACATTAGTCATATGTTATAATACATTATATAGAAGATATGCGAACATTATTCATATGTTATACCTATATTACACTATCGATAATGACACATTGAATGCAAAGAATTTACAAACGAGCTAGCTATCACATTGTATTCAAATGTTATTCTGACATTACTCGAAAATAAGACCAACAATGCAGTTGCTGAAAGCTAATATCAAGGGTGTACATTGTTATTCATATGTTATACCTACGTTAGACATATTTTAACACCAAAAATTGCAGTTTTGAATGTTGATACACGTTATTCATATGTTATTCATATATTATACCTACGTTTTATAGATGATATGCTCATATCTATATATCACATTATATACAGAAGTTATTCATTCTATATACACTATGTATACTAGGTTATTAGATTCTATAACATAGTTGATTAACTGATCATTGTGTATACATACACTATTCATATGTTATGTCTATATAATAACAAAAACTACATTCTTTAATGTTGATATCAATATACATACATTATTCCTATATTATTCAAAAATAATATCAATGTTGCAATTTTTGAACAATGAACATTGATATCAAGTTATATACACACATCACGTTGTATGCAGACATTATTTAAATGTTATACCTATGTTGGACAAATAACATGCTAACAATATTCTTGCATTATACCTATATTATACTATCGATAATGACATACTAACTGCAAAGAACATCATTTTTATTATTCAACAAGTATTGACAAATGGAACAATTAACAATCTTATCAACAATATGAAAGAATGTCTAGAGTTGCGGAACACTTCTACATGTTTTTTGTTATGTCCCTTTTCACTACATTTCCCACAGCTTATACTTGTTTTAGATTCCCAAACTCCTTTGCTTCTCCTTTTTGTCCTTCCCACTTTAAGTCTTCTAATTGGTGGTTGCACAATCTCATCTTTTACATCTTGTGGTATATTCCATGTTGTTTCCTCTCCTATGGGATAAATGTTCTCATTATAAATAGCAAGTAATGCTTCTTTGGTGTAATAAATTGAACAAAATTTGTACAGGTCCATGTGTTTCTCATTTATAATAGCAAGTGCATGTAAACAAGGAATTTCATCCATTTGGAACCTATTGCAGGTCCAGCTCCATGTCTAGGTGCTTTCCTTTATATTTACTATATATTTCATTACATATTCATATACAATATATATCTCATCATCGCAACTTATAACCTATCACAACAACACCCTTATATTATAAAAAACATTTTATAACTCCAAAAACAATAGATAATGCACAAAAAAATGCTTGTATACGTTAGATATAAATAGGCTATACAAACAACTTATAATGATAGACAAGTTAGTTTACAAACCTGCATCTTCAATAATTTCATGGAGTTTTCTTCCTACATATCATGATAAATTTACAGAGTTGTGTGAAGGTTGATAATGCGTTATTCCAATTTTTGTAACTCTACCCTTGTACCAATGATCTCAAATACTTAAGTAATGCACAAATTGGGAGCTCTCTTGTAGCTGTATTTGTTGCATTTAAGGACATTGCTATGTTTGAAGTCATCATTAAGTACTTGTTATCTATGGAGTGTATACGAGACTACTTTTCAAATCCAATATGCTTGTATACGTTTGTCCACATTATCCAACTATTTCATGTTTTGATTAAAACATATTTATTGTATATGTTTTTGCTGCTCGAATGAAATATTCTTTAATTCTATTAGGATGGTTCTTAAATTTACTTTTCAAATTGCTTAGTAAATGGAAGATGCATGCATAGTGGCTAACACCCAGATACACCAATGTTGTGGTTATTTGTATATTGTCATGCCTATCTGATATGATGCACATTCCAGGTCTATTACCATATGTATTTTTGAATCTCATAAAGAACCATGTCCATGCACTTTCAGAATCCACAACTAAAAATGCTAGTGGAAAAATTTCACCTGACACATCCAATGTTGATGCAATAATTAATGTTCCTCTATGTGTCGATTTCAGAAATGTTCCATCCACTACCACAATAGGTATACAAGGATTCCAACCCTTATTAGATTCATATAAAGCCATGAATACGTGTTGGAATGATCTATCATCACTAATCTTCATTGTTGTCATTGATCTTGGATTTGTTTCTTCAAGCATGTAGAGGTAGCTTGACAACTTAGAGTATGAATTTGATGACCTCTCTTTCAATTTTGTCAATGTTTTTTCTTTTAATCTCCATGCTTTGACATAATTTATTTTGACACCAAAATCATTGCTCATGTCTCGTATAATGTCTTGTGGCGTATACACTATCTTTACATTTAAGTATTTCGACTTTATTAAATCTCCAATAATACTTGATGTTGCCTATCTTTGGGTTGCAACCCTTACATCAATGGGGCAAGTGTGTACATTATTGAACTTCCTTATCTTAAACATGCTCATGTTTCCTTTTGTAGAAGCGTTCATTTCCCACGTATAAGTGTCTTCTAAGCACTTCACTATATACATTTTTTTACAAGATCAAATCACTTTGAATTGGAAGTGGTTATTGATTGCAAAAAACCCAATGTTGTTTTCAAATTCTACTTGTCCTTAAACAGTTGCCCTTACATGAAATTTAAATGTTTATTGTCGTATGTCATTCTTCACATAGTCCATGATTATCCTCATTCTCAATCATATAATGTGATGCCCAAATATCCACTATGCCCATACTCAAAGACCTTGCACATTGTAACGAGTCACAAAAATTTTTAGTAATATATTCCAATGGTAGGCAATCTGTTGGACTTAGATCTTTACTATGAAATACAATATCTTAGTCATAATTTGAATCATGTAGAGTAATGCAACTCCTATTTAATATTGTTATACACAAAGGATACTTTCCAAAATCCGAATCATTATTTTTCAATTCCAAATAGAATAGCAACCCCATATCATCACTAATCACCAAGTAAGCACATCCTTCCTACACTTGATATCCAATATCCAAATTCTTTTGAGCTAAATTTACATTTAGCCTATCACATATAATCCCCCTAATAACCATGAAATTTGTAGATTTCGCTATTAGTATTTCATCTACTTTGAAATTCTCATATTTGGTTTCATCCACCCACATTCCATCGTGGTAGATTAAAATTTATATATAGTCCATTAAACCCGCAAAAAAAAGATCATCTAACTGTTTTTTGAACATATAACAACATATATGATGATTTACAATGCTCAATATATTATTTGTATATGTATATTATACATAGTGTATACCTATTTGATCATCTAACAACATATATGAGTGTATAGTTTTTTACTTTCCAAACCATATACCTAAATTATACAATAGTATACCACTTTTTAATCTTTTTACAACATATTTCATCTCAAAATGCTAATGCCTAACTGTATAAAAATGATATACTCACTATATACCAATATTTGAATCATCTATACACTGTTTGTATGCAACAGTTATATATCTCATTACCAACGTAATATATCCCATTCACACTATATACAAGTTTTCAAGATTTTGCAATATATCTCATTACAAATGTGAATATCATAACGTTATACAACAATTATACACTCAGTTGTGAATCAGTTTTATAGATTTATGCTAACAATATACAAAAGTTACACACTCTATATACACTATATATACTAATATTTGAGATTTGGTAACATATCTGAATATCATAAATATATACAAAAGTTCTTCGTTCTATATATACTATGTATACCAAGTTATTAGATTCTGTAACACAGTTGATTAACTGCATACTAAAGGAACAACAATGTTTCGATCCATTTTATAGGAATAGGATTATGTAGTAAAATTCACTAATCTTTGTATACCAATGTTTGTAAATTGTTTGAATCGAAAATTAAAAAAATAAAAGAATTTGTTACTTACCAAAAAAATGAAAGAATCTCTGTATACCAATGTTGTAAGAATCAGTTTTTCATTTCCAGTTCCTGTATACCAATGTCTAATTATTGATTTACGACGGAATCATTTTTTGTGTTATAAAAAGAATTGTATAACCGAAAATTAAAAATTAAAAGAATCTGTTACTTACCAAAAAATGAAAGAATCTCTGTATACCAATGTTGTATGAATCAGATCTTCGTTTCCAATTCCTGCATACTAGTGTCTGTTTAGTGATCTACGTAGAATCGTTTTCTGTGTTACAAAAAGAATCGCAGAATTGGAAATCAAAAAATAAAAGAATCTCTTACTTACCAAAAAATAAAAGAATCCCTGTATACTAATGTTGTAATCGTTTACCAATTCGTTTATACCAGTGTTTGTTTGTTGATCTACGTAGAATTTACAAATGAGCAAAAATAATCCGACAATCCATCTTTTTTTTGTTACAAAAAGAATTGTAGAACCGCAAAATCGTTCTTCACTAAAATTTTTTATGATTGTTTCTTAATCTGATGATCGAAATTCTTTCCTTTTTGAAACGATCACGCATTTTATTCTAACTTGGTGATTATTCTAACTGTGCCATTTTTTCCAAAAAATTTGAAATCTTAATTTCTTGAAAATTTGGTTTATAATGGTTTCTGGTATTTTTGCCTTTAAGTTTTTCGTTTTTGTATATATATGAAAATGGTGGTATTTATGTAATTACACTTATTTTCTATATAGAAATGTGCTTTTCCCAATATTGAATTGTTGTTGGGTGGCCACATATGAGGCTCCACAACACATATTGGGCAATTATATATAAGGTAGCTATAATTTTTTTAAGGTGTTGAAAGACGTTTTTTTTTGGGGCACACATGTATTAATTGTATAATGTTGAATTAAGTCAACTATAGGCTTTAATTAATTAATTAATTTATTAAAAAATGTGTATTATTTGTCAAATTCTTTTTAATTATTCGGTCATGTTGGAACATTTGGAAATTGTCCAAATTTTAAGAAATGAAATATTTTTGTCATTTAATTATGTAAAAATTGGTGAATTTGATTTCAAATTTGGTATAATAGCATAATATTTGATAGTTGGTGAATTAAAATAACATGTTGTCAAAGCAAACTCTTTTGTGAAAATTAATCAAACTTAGAATATTAAAAGAAATTTGTGTATATATAGTTCATGCAAATTTTGTCCAACCCAAAGGATGGTCAATATTTGGCCATAATTATATATACACCCGTGGTATAAGACATGTGATCATTATTCAAGTGTACCATGTGAACAATAAATCGGTCCAAAGAAATATTTATTTTTTAACATGTTTTGTTGTTAATGTTTGATTATCACACCGAGAGTACCACTTAAAAGTTAATAGTTATGTTCAAAGATCAAACATTGATATCGTGCTAGGTATCTTGTGATGGGCCCTATCATTATTTAAAATCATTATTTGCATATTATGTTGCTAATGCGAGTTATTTTACCTTATTCTATATTTTGCTCTCTATTTAGTTAACAGTTCTGCTTTAAATATCTCCACTATTATAAATTTTATTCCAATGCTTAATGGCACCAACTTCAAAGCGTGACAAGAGAATATATTAATTGTTCTTGGAGTAATGGACCTATATCTTGTGCTAAGGATTGATCAACCTGCTCTTCTCACTGATAAGAGCACTTCTGATGAAAAGAGGGAAATGAAAAAACTAAGAGTGATCAAATTGCATAAGTGTAATGGTCATGAAGTATGCTATTCCAGAAGCTTTTCAAGGCATTATGTTCGACATGGTTAGTATGGCTAAGGGTTTCCTTGCAGACCTTGAGAAGAGGTTTGGAAAAAATGAAAAGGCTAAAAAAAGTACACTTTTGGCAAAACTCATCTCAATGAAGTATAAAGGAAATGGAAATATTAGTGAGTACATAATGGAAATGTTGCATATTGCTTCAATTCTTAAGGCACTCAAGTTAGAGTTATCAGAGGACTTATTCGTGCACTTTATTTTGATATCTCTTCCAACACAGTTCAATCAATTTAAAGGGAGCTATAATTGTCAGAGGCACTCTTGGTCTCCTAATGAGATCATCTCACGTCGTGTCCATGAAGAAGAAAGGTTGAAACATGATAAGACAGAAAGTGGTCACTTAGCTACTACCTCAAAGGGCAAAAAACAACGTCAAAAGAAAGAACACTAAGGATGCTACGAATGAAAGAACACTAAGGATGTTGCGAATGAAATAACACACAAACAAAAGAAACAAAAAGAAAATAGTTGCTTCTTCTATGGAGTTGTAGGGCATGTAATGAAGAATTCTACCAAAGACCATGCTTAGTGAATAAAAGAATATATTCTTCTTAATTTTGTTTGTTCTGAGTTTAATTTTACTTCAGTACCTGGACACACATGGTGGTTGGATTGTAGTGCAAAGACTCACACTAGTGTATCTATGTAGGGTTGCATGAATTGCCAAAAATCCAGTGATGGTGAAAGATAGATTTATGTTGGTGATCACAAATCAGTGGAAGTAGAGACAATTGAAACTATGAGATTATTGTTAAGAATTGGTTTTATTTGGATTTGAAAGAGACTTTCATTGTATTATTATAACACTTCAATTTTCAATCGGACCTCCTGTCATGTGTTATCTCATGTGTGGATTGTCGCGCGTTGAAAATCGAGATGCTACTTAAATTCTTCTTCTGTCAAAACTTTTTCTTTAATTTCAATTTACAAATCAAGTAGTAATTTTCAGAAAAATATCTCAAAGTTCATTTTGTATAAAATAAAAGATTCAAATAATTTTTCAATACATTCATTGGATTTCTGCAGTTAAGTAAGACAACTTAAATCGGAGATTTCAAATCATAAATAATGTAGCGGAATCACTTTAAAACTTGTATTAAAATGAAAATGTTAAACATATAATATTGTTTACCAACCTGATTGACTGAATTTAAAATCAAAATAAATACATAAAAATCGTTTCAATAGAAATAAACAAAATACAACCTCCAATGCCACCTATCATGGACGACCTCCCCAATGAGGTATCTAATTAAAGTGTGAGCCTTCTGACGTAAGTTACAGTACTTTACGTCCATGTGTATCTAAAAAATGAAATGGGAGTGAACTCGAAAACCCAATGGATCATTCTTACACATCACACGCATTATATAGATCCAATCCAAAACATTACAAACACTTCCAAACATTAGGCGTTTCAAACATTCATTGGGTTTTGGTCGAAGTCTAAGATCGGAAGAAGGTTGAGATGCCTCTCGGTATTCCTCGTGATCTCGCTAATCATAGAAAGTCTCGAGTACTATTTAAAATCAGCCAAGTCATCAGTATTGCCTAAAAGAGAGTACTTATCGCGGCTTGTACCATCTCCCAAAGACTTTTAGCTGTCGCAGACAGCTCAAGGTTGAGAATTCTTACGATCCGCCTTGTAGCTCAGCGATCTCAAGTGGTGGCATATAGGAGATACCACCTCGATCCGCTTCAGGCTCGTCAATCGCACTGATACGTGAATTCTTAATAACCATCATCTTATTTTAGTTTCATTTACAAATTCAATCACACTCAAGTATTTCACATTCCAATAGATAATTTCTTAAATTGTACATACAACGCACTAATACTCTGAACAAACACCAGATGTTATGAAATGCAATCTACATGATAGTCAGGTAAATAACTAAGCTATTTAATGCATTTCTTCTATTTATGTATGTCACAAAATATTTATGCGTAAAATGCAAGAGTCATCATCTAGTCACATCATCACACAAGCACTCCAAACAATTCAATCAATTTCATAATAAAATTTCTAATAACATAAAACTATTCAAACAAATGCTTTAAATTTGAAATCCGTATAATACGTAAGAACAAGGAAATCACGTCCACCTTCGCAAATCTTTTAGGCTCCCTTGCTTTCTTTTGAACTATTAAAAAAAAAAATCTGAAATTTGACAATAAATAAAACTTTCTAAGTTCCTAATGCACATTCGAGTTTATTCAAAGTATTCTTAAGCTTAAATAATTTTCAAAATGATTATGAAGTCTAAGTATTAATTCATCTAATTCAAGGTTATTCCAAAATTCTAGAATTATATAAATTCAAATTAATACAATTTCTAAGTCTTTCGAATTTCTTAATTTGAAATAGAAACTTTTGTAATTAATTTCTAAGCTTCTAAGACCTATTCCTTTTTAAATAATTTATTTAGTGTTGAATGAATAATTTAAAACATTAAAACTTAAATTGGGTTTTAAAAACAAATAACTTATGTTCAATAAATCTTATTTTACTTAAAATAATATTTTTATATCTAATATTTTGAACTAAATTCTGAATTTCTATTTTTATCCATTAAAATCTTCTCAGTTTAAATGATTGATTCCTATGGTAAATAAATTTGTTATGAACAAAATAAGACTTCTTGATGTTACAATTTTTAGTTTCAGGACCTACAATTTTATTATTTTCTTATAAAATATTTTAAACTTCTAATTTTATTTCTCATCTACCATATAAAAATTATCCTTAATTAATTTAGGATTTTATCAGCAAAATCTTTTAATTTGAATTTCTAAAATTATTAAATTTTCTTTTTAAATTTTCTAAACATTTAAAATTAGTTTGAAGATTCTAATAAATAAGTAATTTTAATCCTTTAAAACATTTAAACATTTAACTTAAATTAGTTCAAAATCACAAGATTTGAATAAATAAATAAATGACTAAAAAAATTTTCGTATATTTCTGAATTTAAGTTTCCGTTTGATCTTTCCCAAAATTGGTGTTCAACTTTTCGGAATTACTTCACTACTTAAGGTGTTCGGATCACGTCGACAATTTATAGTTCACTTCATGCCCAACGATGCTAAAATTTCAAAATCAGCAATTTGCTGATTTGTTTTCTTCGTTCAAACCAATCCCCAATTTGAGAAATCCAATTCCACTTTGTTCGTCGTTTGGCAATTTAATTCAATATTCCAAAATCAATACCCAGCAATTTAAACACGTACAACAACTAGAAAATTATTAACTCCTTTGTTCTTCATTTTTTCCCAACCAAAAAAGTTATCGAACGACGCCACATGTCACAATTTTCAAACCAGAAATTTTTTAACTATACATTTGTAAAATTTCCCTCAAACCAGAATTTTAAAACCAAAGATTTAAACCAAAAGTTTCTGGTTTCCTCTTCTTCAATGCACTACCAGCATCCCCAATTTACAAATTTGAAAAAAATTGCCCAAATCATACATCCAAAAATCACGTTCATCATCTCAAAGAAAACGCACCAGCTCCTTTCTTCCCGGTTTCACGCTCAAATCATCCCCCAAAATCAACAGCTAAATTTCCTTCTTCTTCAATCACGATTAATAGCCGCAAGAAAACCAAACTCAAATCACGTACTGTTCAGCCTCTTCTTCGTTCTTCATTCAATTGACCCAGAAAATCAGAGAATCAGATCCAAGTGCCAAAGATTCAAACTAAAAATTTAAACTAGAAAAATCCCCTCTTCTTGATCCACGACCAGCAACCACAAGAAACTGAAATCAAACGCACATCCACGAAATTTTTTTTTTTCCGCCATGCTTCTTCTTTCCTCTGTTTCAATTCACGGCTAGCACTTCAAAAAAAAAAAAAAAACCCACATCACACCTCAAATTCACGACAGCCGCAGCAATTTCTTTGTGGTTTCATGCTCAAACGAACCCCAACCCGGAAATCATCAAAATGCATCACAAATCAAGATTTCAACCCAAAAACTTAACCCAGAAACTTATGAACATCAAACCTCAAACCAGTATTTTAAACCAGAAATTTTGGGCATCGTTTTCTCTAGTTTTGACACCCAAAAACCAGAAAATGAAGGATCTTTGCTACCTTTGATTCTTCTATTTCTTGTTGAACGCACGGTCCCAACCAAAACCAGATTTTGAATCACAAGTTCAAATTTCTGTTTTCCCCTGTTACACAGAACGAACACTCATATCGCAACCACTATTCTGCTCTTCTTTCATCGTCTTCTTCTTCTTCGTTCTTTTCTTTCACGCACCAGCGCGACTCGTCACCTGCATCTCCTTCTCCGTCCAAACCAGCAGCAGCTGGTTTTCCCTCTCTCTCTCTCTTTTTTTTTTTTTTTTTTTTTCCACTCCAAAGCCCTAACAGAAATCTCCTATCCAGAAATCCCGATCTTTCTTCCTCAAATCACGTCTTCCTTCTTCAACCCCCTTTCTTTTTTTTGGATTCTTCTTCATTCCTTTCCATTTCTTCTTCATCGTTCTACAGATTTTGTTTTTTTTTTAACCATATTGTTATTATTATTTTTTTCCAAAGATTCGAATCTACTATTATTAAACTTTAATTCATTACTTATTCATATATTTCATATATTTTTTTTCAATCTTAATTGAGAGCTCGAAAAATAAATTTTTATTTAATTTTTACAAGGCAACGCCTACGCACGAGTATCATGTATTATACAATATTATTTTATTATTTTTTTAACCAACAAACACGCTTCCATCATTTTTTTTTTATATTTTTTCAATCCACCAATAATTTAGATCAACCAATATTTTATTTATTATTTTTATTATTATATTTTTTTTTCCAAATCACTCTTAAATGTTTGATCTATCAATATTTTTATCAACTAATAGTTTATTTATTTATTTATTATTATTATTTTTAAACATTATAAATTTTAAAATGTATATAATTGTGTTTTTATTAATTTTTTTCCTCTTTTTTTAATATTAATTTATCTATTCATTTATTTTCTTTTCGCCAAATAATATGCACGCATGCACCGCTCGCGTCTTGGCACTCGCATCTTCGCGCTCACGCGAATAAGTTATAAAATGACTCATTTTTCTAAAGCATAATCTATATCTATATTTAAATAGGATATGATCATAATTCATTTATTATTACTATTATTATTACTGGAAATATATTTTTATTTTATTATATGTTATTTTTCGTTAATTTATTTTGAGTTTTCATTTTCTACGAAATGATATTTTATTTATATTTGCTCGTGACGTGTACGCGTTCTCAAAATTGCAAGGTGTTACGAATCCTTTAGACAAAATTTAATTTCTATTTCTGTATTGGACAACTTTATATTTCATTGTTCATTTGAAAATAAAATGTTTAGTCTTTTTCAAGATTAAAATTAGATTGATATTGGTTCTTTATCATGTTATGATAATCTATATTTGCTTGACATAATTGTTTCTTTTAATGAATCATTGCATGCGGGTCCATGTAGTTTAAAATGAAAATTAACCAATGAGAATTATTCTTCACTATGACGTAACACACCTCTAAAATGAGAATTAAAAGATGTGTCTCCAATGAAATTCTTAATTCCCTTGACGTCTTTTATTTTGATGTGTGTGTTCATTGTATAAAGGAAAAACGAACAAATGTTAAGAGATTAGGTGCCTACAAGACTTCAAACGTCTTAGAACTTATACATACATATATTTGTGGTCTATTCCCTACAACTTCTGGGAATGGTCAACAATATTTTATAACGTTCATAGACAATTTTTCAAGATATGGCTACCTTTATCTCATTCATAAAAGGTCTCAATCCTTAGACGTGTTCAAAAGTTATAAGGCTAAAGTTAAAAACCAACACAACAAAAGAATTAAAAGTGTTGGATCAAACCATGGTCATGAATACTGTGGCAAGTATGATGGATTAGGTGAACGACGCTCAAGACCATTTGCTAAATTCCTAGAGGAATGTAGCATTGTCCTAGAGTACACCATGCGAGGTTCCCCTAGCATGAATGGTGTTGCTGAAAAACGAAACAGAATGCCTAAGGACATGGTAATGAGCATGATTTCTCATTTTACCTAGCTTGAATCACTATGGGGAGAAGCATTAAAGACAATAGCATACATATTCAATAGAATTCCAACTAAAGCAACTCCTAAGACCCCATATAAACTTTGGATGGGTAAAAAACCTAGTTTGAAGCACTTACATATTTCGGGATGTCCAACTGAGGTGAAGCCTTACAGGCCAAATGAAAAGAAATTAGATTCAAGAACTATTAGTTGATATTTTGTTGGATATTCTAAGAGATCCAGCGATTACAAGTTTTATTCTCCCATAGCTAAGTCCATTATTGAGAGGGGTAATGCTCAAGTCTTCAAGTTTACAGGGCAAGAAAGGATAAACAATGTTATCTTTGAAGAGGAATATGTTATTATTCTTCCAATTACTATTGACAATAATCAGGATCAAACTTTTGCTCCTGTAATTGTTCAAGAAACAACTTTGCATCAAGGCAATGTCATTGAACCCCCCTCCCCCATTCAAATTCTAGAAGATATTTCAGGAGAAAAATTCTATAGTCTCAAGAATCATTGTCATTAAGAAGATCCACTAGAGAAATGAGAAGTGCAATTTCAGATGATTACTTCGTATTTCTCCAAAACATGAGGTTGACGTTAGAATGGTGGAAGATGATCTAATGAACTTCCATCAATCCATGGAAAGTTTTAACTCTTATAAGTGGATTGATGCAATTAATGAAGACATCAGTCCATGAGTGTAACACCCCGACCCCCGAATTGTTAACTTGGACTTAACCATTTGTGGACATAACCACTGTTGCATCCACTGTTATAACAACTGTCGCAACAGTGGACTTAATCATGGGCCGGGTCCTATGTTACTTTACAAATGACACACACTTGACTTTCTACTCTCAATATCCCATACCTTAAATGTAAATACTAAACAAGACTACATTAAAGAGATAAAAAGGGAATTCAAATCTTTATTTAATCATAAAGGAAAGTACACAACTTTGAATAAGGAAAGTACTACAGCGGAAAGTTCATAAAACTTAGGCAACATGCCCTACATGAAAATTTTCAAAGAGACTCTAAAAGTGGACGTTCCACATGCTTCTCTATAAGATCAAATCCCTGAAAAATGTTAAGGAAGGGTGAGCACAAAGCTCAGTGGATCTTAAACAACTATTTACACATTCAAA
>JAJIYU010003732.1:0-25972 GCA_030144865.1 Tinospora cordifolia
TAAAAGACTTAATAAATTAAATTTTGGTACACAAAACACAAAATAAAATCTGAAATTTAGTAGAAAAATGATGTAAAGTATGCATATTTAAGTGTATATTGTATGTGTTAGAAATTGTATACAAAAGGGACATCAAACACATATAAAATCCAAAAACGGGATTTGAGTAAACTCTCCACAGCATATGACAATTAGAGGGTGAGAAATTTGGATCAAGATCAAATACCACTAAGATAACAATAAGGAATCCAAGGTAAACTCAAACACCTACTCATACCTTATCCATACTAATTCCCTATCTTAACGTGGCATGTTCCCTATTCCTTCTACTTTAAAAAAACCAACTCCCTCTCTCTCTCTCATTCATTCTAGTCATGCCACAACGCAAATCAAAGAATCTTAAGTACACTCAACTACTCATTCCAATTCCTTATCTAAAGAAATCACTACATATCTTAAGATGGCACCTCTCATACCCCTTTTAGTTTATAAAATTGATTCCCATCTTATCTTTCCCCCCCCCCCCTAGTCGATTTCTTTCCCTCCTTGCAAGTTCTAGTCGTCCAAGCCCTCAATCAAGGAGAAACCCCACCAAAAAAAAAAAAATTGAAACCCAAACATTGATTCACAACGTAATAGCTATACACCATACTTTATTCTTCTTCTGTTCTTTGTTCTTCTCTTTTCCTTCTAAATTTTGATTTTGGTATTCTCCCCTCTTGCTGGACGTCTCTTTGTTCTAGCCATTGAAGAACATCACAAAAGGTTGATAGTGCACGCAATATGCCATAACAAATTATTATACTAGGTAATACCCCACACTATCTTCACTACTCTCTCTACCTTTTCTTTTCTTCTTTCCACCCCTTGACGTGATCATTCTTTCTATCAAAAGTTTTTGAAATACTTACCAAATTCCATCATCAAAACAGAAACATAAATCAACCAAAGAAGAGCCAAAAACTCTCTTTTGAAGCACACATCGTCAACAAGACATTCTGGGCAACAGTAGAAAGGTATAACAATCTTATTCCTCTCTAATGTTCACTTTTGGATTTCCAGCAATTAATCTAATGATTTAGAGGGTTATAGGTTCATGGGAACATGAAAGGTGGAAGGAAATAACATCAACATGGGGAAAGGGATCAAATATGTATGTATGTTCATGGAACTAGTAACTATGCATAATGCATGGAGAGATTAACAATATATATGGTAAAGTGATGTAAATAAGGTGTTATTTGATGAAAAACCAGCAAGCAGGGTTGCTGGAAAATCATGAATATAGATGCACAAAATTTCAATTTTTAGGGCATGTGGATAAAACATACAAACAAGGCATGTGTGCATGGTATAATTAGGGTATAGACATGTTTAAGTGACAATTGAGTGTAATTGCAAATTTGGTGAGAGTTTCATACATTTAGATGTCAAAAGCCAGCAAGTAGGTTGCTAGAAAATGAGGATCTAAGTTACATGTAACGTTAATATTGGAGTGTTATAAAATAGCACACCCATAAGAACCATATGCATGAAATAATTAGGATACATTCATGCCTAAGAGATGGTTAAGTATGCTCACTAATAGGGTGTTGCTTGATGCATATATAAATCAAAAACCAGCAAGGTAGCTTGCTGGAAATTGATGGTTAAACTTGCTTAAGAGGCTAGAATGGGTGTAAGACTTTAATGTACATTGAATCTTGAGAATGTGCGTATAAGTCATGAAAACGACTATGATTTCATGCACATGATGCATGTTGGTCATGGATGAATATTTAATGGCTTCAGAGGGTTTTAAAAAGGTTATTAAATAGTGAATGTTCATAATTGGAAAAAGGGTAATTCAAGTCCAATTATCAAACAAGGGGAACAGTGTGCACTAAATGCACTGAAAAGGTGAAGGGTGTGCTATTTGTCATGTTTTTTAAAAAATTAGTAAATTTTTGGTTTAAAAATATTAGATGATGTTCAATTACTAAAAATAATTACCTTAAATATTTTAGATTGAGAAGTCATGACATTTAAGTTGACAGTGTACAAAGAATAGGAGCTGAGGAAATGCATTGGTAGGTGGAAATGACTACTGTGTTCTTTCGTATTATTTTAGTTTTAAATATGGAATGTGATTGTCTGTTTATTTGATTGAATACCTAGGAGCATGTTAGGGTACGATTATGTCATAATTGTGATTGATTGATTTTATGCATGTATAATATGATGACTAATATGTTTTATGTGATGAATAACATGTGTTATAATCATGTGCATCTTGAACTCATGTCTTTACAGTATTTTTTTAGTTATGTGTGGAAAGTATGAGACATTGAACAACCTAGAAACTTGATCTTGTTAAACACTTTAAGATCACTGTAATCAAGAACTAAACTAGGTACCAGCTCAGTTAGTCACAATTGATCACTGTGGGTGTTCTCAAATTATGAAATTGATATTATATTTGAAATAGAACATTGGGTTGGACCCTAATTCCCAAACATTGGATGATGGGAAGACTAAAGATTGTTCTTTCAGTTTGAATGTTAACTAAAAAACAATTGAATTGCTTAAAAAGCCTAATGTTTGATAAGTGTTTGCATATTCTGTGTCTTGACTTTAATAATGCTTGAAATGTATTGCGTATGATCCATTGGGCTCTTAAGCTTACCCCATTTCTTATTTTTTAGGTACTTAGTAGTTAAGCATTGTTGTTGATGAGACAAAGTAGAGTGTAGTTAGTGGTAGACCTCTTTGATGAGGTTGTCTTAGTCATAAGTTTATTATTGTCTTTAGTTAGGTACGTAGTCAGAGAATCTCCGTTTAATTCATTTATTGGGTTGTTATTTAAAACAAGGCCATGGGGCCAGATGTTAGTTTGATTATTATTGGGTTAAATTAAACAAATATGACATCCCATGTTTTTAGTTATAAACCTAATTGTTATTCATTTATTTATTCATATGATTATGTGGGATGTAACCTGGTGGGACCAGGAGATTTATAAATTATGTGTGAAACAAGTAATATCTCGGTTCTCGATGATGTTATGTGAGAAAATATTAATGTGTATATGTATATATATATATCTAAGAATGAGATCAATATAGCAATTGTGAGTGTTTTGGGAATCGAGGTGTTACAGTTGAAGCCACATGAACAAAATTACCCCACACACGATCTGGAGCTTGTAATGATCGTGTTTGCACTGAAGATTTGGAGGCACTATCTTCATGGTGAGAATTTTGACTTATATGCAAACCATTAGAGCCTCAAATATATCTATACTCATAAGGAAATAAATTCACGCCAGAGTAGGTGGCTAGAGTTCCTAAATGAATATGACTTTCAATTGCACTATCATCTAGTAAGGTAAATGTTGTTGCTTATGCGCTTAGCAGAAAAGCCAGCAGAAAGGATGAATTGGGATAGATGAATCAGCTGATTAGTCAATATAGTCTGGGTATAGCCACTAATGAGCAACAAGCATATTTGCACACCATGTTTTGCATGCCAAACATTCTATGCTAGATCAAAGATGAATAGAAAATGGATAGATGGATTTTAGAGCTGATCGAGGGTGTCAGACAGGGAAAACATATAGATTTTAGACTTGATACGGATAATACATTGAGGTTGGGAGATAGAATTTGCATACCTAGCTCTGGATAGATTAAAGAAACCCTACTGGATGAGACACATCAGACCAAGTACACTATACATCCAGGTGGGGACAAGATGTACCAGAACCAAAAGAAGACCTTCTGGTGGAGAGGGATGAAGAAAGACATAGTTAGGTATGTCTTTTGATTTTTGACTTGTTAGCAAGTAAAGGTCGAGCACCGGAAGCCATCAAGATTATTGCAACTACTTCTATTTGCAAAATGGAAGTGGGATAGTATTGCAATGGACTTCATCAATAGCCTGCCAAGAAGTCAAAAAGGGGAAGACATCATATGGGCCATCGTGGATCGATTGATGAAGGTAGCACATTTCCTACCTATTCGATCTACTGATACAGTGAGTAAGCTAGGTGAGCTATATGTTTGAGAGATAGTGAGACTTCATGGAGTTCCCAGAACGATAATATCAGATAGAGATTCTAGATTTACATCTCAAGTCTGGCAGAGCTTACAGAAGGAATTGGGAATCAAACTCACCATGAGCACAACATTTCACCCACAGACAGATGGGCAGTCAGAGGGGGTCATTCAGATACTTGAAGATATGCTTAGAGCATGTGCCATGGATTTCAAAGGTAATTGGAGCAAACATCTACATTTAGCTGAGTTTGCCTATAATAACGGTTATCATGCAAGCATCGAGATGGCTCCATATGAGGCACTCTATGGTAGACCCTGTAGATCACCATCTTGTTGAGCAGATTTTGAAAACCAAGTACTCACTGGACCCGAGATGATTGAGGAGATGAGTGCACAAGTTAAGCAAATCTAGAAGAGGCTAGTTATTGCATAAAGCAGACAGAAAAGCTATGCTGATAGGAAGAGGAAACCCCTAGAGTTCCAACCAGGTGATCGAGTGTTCCTAAAGATCATCCCACAAAATGGGATTAGACGATTTGGAGTTAAGGGGAAGCTAGCATCTAGATTCATCGGTCCATTTGAGATTCTTAGATGAGTCGGTGCATGCGCATATGAGCTAGATTTGCCGAATAGAATGTCCTCAATCCATAATGTGTTCCATGTTTCAATGCTTTAGAAGTACAAGCCAGGTCCTTCACATGTTATACACTGGGAGGACATACCCCTGGTCAAGGTCCTGTTGAGGCATCATAACCTGGACGAGGCGACCTAGGAGCTAGAGAGTGAGATGCAGAGAAAGTACTTAAATCTCTTCACCAGAAGCACCTAACTAGACACATTATGCAAATACTTCTAATTTAAATTTTGAGAATGAAATTTCTTTTAAGGGGAGAAGATTATAATACCCTGAATTTTTCAAATGCATACACATCAAAAAAGAATTTTAAAAAATATGAAATAAATGTAAAAATGTTTGAAAACATGTTTTAAAAGTTTATTATATGGAATTTTATGAAAATAAAATAAATTAGAATGTCGAATAGTTGGAAAAACTCAGAAAAACATTGGAAATAAAAAAGAGTCACACTGGTGACCGCGATCACTAAAGGGTCAATCGCGGTCATCGGAGGAAAACAAAGAAAAAAAAGAGGTCACATGGGTGATCGCGATCACTAAAGTGTCGACCGTGGTCATTACGCGATATTTAAAAATATTCAAGTCGTAATTTGGTCATTTCACTTACAGATTTCTCCAAATTATCTCAAAGCTTCAGAGAGATGATCCAAAGCTGATCTAAGGACATCTAAAGGTCTGAGGTAAGAATCTTAACCTCTCAATCCTTTCAATTCAAGATCTGTGTATTCATTTAGATAAATTGTGTAGATTTAGTCTTAGAAACTATAATTTGAGAGTTCTTGATGCATAAAGCGATCTTGAACCAAGTAAGCTTGAATCTTCCTTCCAAACTTGGAGTTTATCGATTTAGAACTAAATTCTAGAAGTTTTAACTATTCACTTACAGTTTTAGATGAATCCAGAGAAATTTCACCTATTTGGAGGGTTTCTAGATGAGTAATTCCTTGGATAGGTAATAAAACTCAATCCACTTGTCCTTTGAACTAGTGGTTAGTTTTAAATATGTTTTATTTTTAATTTAAAAGAAAATGAATATAGTTTTGCATGTTGATATGGTAAAAAGGGAAAATTTGAATTTTGGAGAACCCTTTATTTGGAAGTTGATATGGATGATCTTGATTGGACATGTATGATGGTTATTGACATGGGTTGGGGTTTCAATGATTCAGAAAATTAAATTTATGAATGTTGATTTTAGATTAACGAGTAGTGAGTGTCGAGGAGCAGCACATCTCCGTTAAGTGGCGCAAGGGTTCAGTCTACATTATTAGGTGGGCAGGATTCTCTTGCTCACTAATATTATATAGACTTAAAGTTCAAAGCATGATGTTTGTGTAGCCTAGGATGTTAGATGCATGTTAAGATGTATATGATTCTTGAATTCTTTGATTGATGATTAAGCATAATGTTCGGTTATATATGTTCAATTTTTGATTGAATATGAAGCATAATGTCTGGTTATATACTTCCAGTATTTGATTGAATATGAAGCATAATGTCTGGTTATTTCTATAACTTGCTACATGATTTAGATATCTTGTATGACGACATGGTATGGAATGAAAGCGATTTAAAACTAAAGAAGATTAAATTAACACTTAAAATTTCACGTACCAAGGCGATGGTGGCATCTGTCGACGACTCGTGGATGTGATCATATTTGTTGCACGACATCTTCTGGATCCCATCGTCAGTGTTCTTAATGGAGCCACTTGCAACGGCTAAGGTCTCCTCGTACAAGTGAGCGATGGTCGTACACCATTGGAAGGTTACCATTTGACTTTTAGTCTCTTTTATAGGTACTCGCAGAGGTGGAGTACACTGATAGACTTGAGGATGTAGAATAGTCTCACTGGAAGGTTACCATTTGATTTTGAGTCTCTTTTGGTTTTAAACTATTTTATTGTTTTTGTACTTATGAAGAAAATTAGGGCATGTTGTCCATTTTACTATATATTTGTGATATAAATTTTAAAACACTGTATTTGTTTCAAATTGTGAATTTTTGATAAGTTTTTGAAAAGAGGTTTCAGCTACAAAAAGTATATATTTTTCCTAGTATACTTGAATTGTACAGCATTGGCTGTGTATTTTGATAATTGATTCCACTACAGTATCTTGATTCATTGTGAATAATTTCTGTGAAAATCTGATGACATATTTTGATATAATTTACTATTAGTTGAATAGGTGCATGAAAGGGAGCGCGAGTCTCAATGCTAGGCCTCGACATGATGTGTAGTAGTGGATGGCTCCTAGAGCGGGGGTCGGGGTGTCACAAGTATTTTATATGGTTGATTGCAAGTGCAAAATGAATTAGAGAGTTGTTCAAAAGGTCAATCATCGACACTTATGGGATATTGTAGAAATTCGTAAAGATGATGAACAAGTTAATGATATTATGTACCAAAAAGAAGACTGTTCATTGATATTATTTAGTCCAAGTGATGAAGATTTAGAAAATCCAAATTTGATCCGCATAGATGTAGAGCCAACAGGTATTGCTATTAACACTCTAATGGAACTTGAAGAAATTGGACATGAAGATGGTGAATTTTTCTAGTGATTCCAATGACGATGTGGATGAACAAAGTGAGAATGATGAAACAATATACAATGATGACAGTTTGAATAGTGATGATAACAATTCTCAATAAAGTTTTGTCATTTTTATTAATGTGTTATATTTATTTGCAATTATGGTAATAAATATTCTTAAGTCTTTAGAATGCTTACTTTTTTATCATCAAAGCTATTGGTTGAGATTTATATTATTTTTTCATCAAAATTATTAGTTGCCTCAACTTAGTTACATCATTTTATATCTTTTGATATAATTATATAATTATACAATTACACACACATACATAACTAGAATTCTTGTAATTTTAATTTACTTGAGTATTAATTAATAGATTTAAATATTAAAATCATATGAAATGATCCATAATGTATAACTCATATCATATACGCTCATGTAATTTTAATGATTTTGATAATAATGTTTATAGATTCATTAGGTCATCTTCACGAGCAAAAACTACACCTTTACACTCAGGTATGTAGATTATTATTTTATTAATATTATTTTTCTTTGTTATTTAACTTTGATTATTAGATTTAATTATCTTTAATAATTTCTTGTGTTTTTTTTTTTTTTGTCAGAGGTTACAAAAAAATAAATAAATAAAACAAGGTAGAGGACCATCACATAATGTGACATTAGACAAGGAGGTTATGGAGCATGGTCTACTCTCAATGGATTTTGATCCCTCTCTTAATCAACCCTTGGGAAATAATACAAGCAAATTTAACAATCATTGTGGTAGTACGATTCATCGATTTGCTACACTATGGGTGAAAGAATGGAAAGAGATACCTCCTCAAGAGAAGGAAGCTGTGCATCTTAGAATATTGGTATGTCAATGGATTTCTATTATTATTTATTCTTTTTGGTTTTTATTTACATGGCTTTTTATGTATGTGATATAGGAGAGGTTTCAAGTGCACCTGCAAGTTAAGCATGTTCGAGATGTAATTGACTCTCAAATAAATTCTTCTTATCAAACAAGGAGAAGTTAACTTCATAAACATTTTAAAAATGTAGGTGGGGTTGGTGATTTGACAAGAGCAAAAGAAAAGAAACCCAATTCAGTTGATTTAGATGAGGATTGGAAATGGTTGTGTAATTACTTTGCTTCGGATGTAGTTCAAGTAAGATTGCTTTTATCTAAATAAAAACTCATCAACAAAAAACAATGTTTATATATTGTAGTTTTATTAAATCTTCTAGAATCTATAGTTTTTTTTTGTTTCATTAATTTAATTATAATTTTTTGGTTGCTCTATTTTCTTTTAAATGTGGTTGTTGAGAATTTTGTGTTTTTTTAATTATTTTCTTTGAATTTGGTGGTGATGATGTTCTAATAAATAATTAGACACATTGTATTTGTTAAATTTATTAGTGTTGCATTTGTTTGCATGCATGCATTTTCATATAATATGCTAATTCTAGTGCTTACTTTAATTAGAAATAGCTATTTAATATTGTTTCTAGTCAAATAATTTGAGTTGTTCAATGTTAGAAGAAGGTCTATTTCTTAAAATTTAAGAGGGAGTAAAAATATAGATATGGTTGTTTATAAATATTAGATAGAAACATAAGTACACTAGGTGATGCTTTTCATGTTATTATGCAAGTTTACTCAATGTTATTTTATAATGTATGAATATATAACTTTTAATATCTTTATTACAAAAAAAAGTCAACAACTAACTCCAAGAATCAATCATGCAAAGCATGGATGCAAACTAACGGTTCAGTTTCTACACCTAATCATCACTTATGACAACACAATGACCTCTATTCACCAATTGGAGCAATCGAAACTTTTAGAAAAGTTCATTATAATGCACAAGGATATTGATAAAATAACGAATGTGAAAAGGCATATGTAAGTATTTGAATTAATATTAATTCAATTTGTGTGTTTTTTTTTGTTTATATTCCAATATTGCATTTATTTGTTTGCAGTTGGACATGTTAGAAATGAGGTTGAACTACTTGTGGCCTCCAATAGAAGATCAAAAGGATATGTCATTTCTTTTAGATTTTGAGATAATGGAGCGTGTTATTGGTAATTGTTCAAGTTATTTACGTGGATATGCCAAGACAACAAAAGCCATGTTACAAGCAAGTTATCGAATAAGAACAAATTCAAGTGATGGCCCAAGCAATATTGAATTAGATCAACGACTCACAACATATCATGCAGAAGTAACAAAACTATGGGAAGTCATGCAACAATTACATCCTGAGCTGTTTTCATCATCTGTTGCTTTAGATTCTGGATCTCAAGTCTCCCTCAATTAACTTTATGATGATTAGAAGAACGTATTTGCTTCATGCAAATTTTTTTTTGTGAAATTTTTAAATATGTTTTTTTGAATTTTGTTGTAATGTCAAGACTTTTGATTTATCAATAGGTTGATTGTCATCAAATTCTTGCTTTGTCTACTCTTTTTTCTTATTTATAATATCATTATTTTATTGGATGAGTAGTTGTAATATTATATTTTTATTTACACATTTTGAGTTTTACTAAAAAAAAAAATACTCATTAGCAAAATATTTTATAAACAAATGTAATATTTTTTTCTTACAAATTCATTGTTACTAAATAACTACAATACTTACAAGTTTTAAAAATTTACTTACGCATACTAGTCATACGTAAAACTATGCATTGATTACAACAGCTTTAGTAACAATGCATATTGTAAGTATTTTTATGACTTTTATTGATGACCATGTTTTTATTATTTAGTTTTCTTTACAAAGTATTACTTACAATCAATGTGCAAGCCAAGCATCGTAAGCAAAAATTTTACTTACGAATATTGATAGTTTTACTTGTAACATGTTGCGCAAGTAAAAACATTTTTTTCTTATAGTGATCATTCATGAGAACTTATAACATTTATGTAGTCACAAACATATTTGGGTTGCTCTCTTGACTTTTCTTTTACTTGAACTTTTTTTATCATCAACATTATCCTCTTTATTTACTTGATGAGCATCATCAAAAGACAGTTTTACATCTTTGGAGGTATTATGTACATATTCACAAATAAACCTATCAGTCATATATAAGAGTTGTATATAATAAATATAAATATAATATTCCAACAATAAACATGACAGACTGACTTTCACATTCAAATTGTATTATTTAAATATCACTGTATATTTTTTGTATATTTTCTATATATTTTCATGTGCATATTGTAATGCAGAAGTAGTTTTACACAAACAACTACAATCTAAACACACAATTAGATTCACTTACCGATGAAAGCATCAGAAAAAGCTTCGAAAAGTTTTCATCAACTTTATTATTCAATTAAGCAACCTCTCTGTTAAGTTGAAAAAATTGATTCTGCAAATCTCATTGCTTCTTAGAAAATCTTTTCACTTCTTCCAAAAGTAGGGAGATGATGCCATTATTAGATTTGCTAGAAGGAATCGTTGAAGAAGAATGAAATGAAGAAACTTTGGAAGAAGGCAGATTACAAAAGCCATCATCATTATTGGATTGATAATCCACCTCTTTGTCATTTACAAACAGCCGCTCCATGTATGGTTTCAATAACTCTTCCTCTGAAGGTACCAAGTTATGAAGCTGTATTATGAAAGTTGAAAAGTTAATGTGTCATTTAAGAAACATAAAACAAATATTTATTAAAAACATGTATAATTTTAATAACTAACCTTTGTTCGATGTAACGAACTGAAATGCCTATCTACTTGCTTGAAACTTGGTTACTCAGTAGCTGTCCACTTCAATATACGAAGACATTTTTGTCCATAGCATATAGCACAGTGACTGTTAGTAGATGAGCAACACTCATAAAACCATACTTGAAGGGCTAAGGAGAATCCAATCAACCTATATATAACTAGATATTTTGATGTAACACCCCAATCCCTGTGTTCTTAATTGGACTTAACCATTTAGTTAATGGACTTACCCATTTAGACAATGGACTTAACCAGTTGGCGGGCCGAACCAGTATTACTTTACAAGTGACACACACTTGACTTTCTAATTCCAATATCTCATGCCTTAATTAAAAAAAACCAACAAGGCTACATTATAAGAGATAAAAAGAAATTCGTACACTTTATTTAATCATAAAGAAAAGTACATAAAAATAAAAATGTCTACAGCGAAATTAAAGACATAAGTGGCAAACATGCCCTGCATAGAAAATTTCAAGATAAAAGGACTCTAAAAGGGAGGCGTCCCACATTCTTCTTCACAAGTTCAAATTCTTAAAAAATGTTAAAGGAAGAGTAAGCATAAAGCTCCGTAGATCTTAAACAACTATCCTCATATTCAAGACATTAACACATACATATTCCAACCACTTTCAAGCATTAGGGCGTTTCAAGCATTTAGATTGTGTAAGTTGTAATTTAGACCAAAAGAGTTTTTCAACCCTTGATATTCTCAACAAAGTGACTCCTTAGAGTGAAATATGACATTTCTTAGTCTATTTCATTGGACTTTGGACTTAGGGATTCTAACCCACCAACCAATCACTTAGGTGTTATAAACCTCATGAACTAATCATAAGAAGAGAACACCCATAGTGCTTCTCAAACAACTATGATGGTACATGATTTGTATCACTATTTTTCTCATCTTAGATTTCATGTTCAAAGAATAATAATAATTTTTCAGATCATACAATAAACTAAAAAATAAATTTCAGAATTTAAGAACACATGAAACAACTCATTCATCATTCAAAATCATGTACCAAAACTTGGAACTCATTCCTAAACATGATACTGCCATAAATGATCATAAAAATAGGCATGATCTTAAACATTTATGAATCTGAAACATTGCATGAATGGGAATAGAAAACTAAAACCAAACATTAAAAACTTCAAAAAAAAAACAAATCAATCAAAATGGACATGCTAATAGCTTAAATATGAAAAAGGTTTAAGAGGGCAACTTCCACCTCAAGACGTTTTTCTCTGAAAATTTCAGCATAGGTTCCCTTAAGCTTTGGCTCTTCAAACTCCAGCAAGATTACTCCAAATATCTCAGAAAAGACTAGAACCAGAACTCTCCTCTAAAGCATACAAAGAAACTACAAGAAGATGAAGATGAAGAAAAAGAAGAAGAAGAGAACACTAGGGACGTTTTCTCTTGCTCTTTGGAATGAATGATTTGTGAACACTACAAGGGGTACTTATAGTTTTCAGACACACTAAGGGATATCCATGGGCAGCTAGGGCAGCTCTCATTGTTTGGGCAAGTTTCCAAACACTTAAATTGAGAATAGGCAAGTATGTGCAAGGATCACCAAACTTGCCAATTTTTCCAAGGTTTAAAAGAATATTCCTTAGGATATTTCTAATTAAATTTTAGAGAATCAAATCATTCTAGAAGCCTCCTAAATTGATCTTGGACGTCCTCTTGAGAGAATAGATCTTCTCTTATTGCTTTCTTTTTTTATTCTCATGCTTACTCATCACAAATGTCCAATAAGGCAAGGTTTCTACATTCTCTTTGGGACGTCCAGCTAGTGGTGAGCATGCTATCAAAGCATGAGAGACACCATATCACACTCTGATTTTCCAATCTTACACAAGGAAACTCTCCCTTTTAAGCTAGAATCAAATTTGGACGTTCTCGGAGAGAATCCCTCAATCTTAGCGCCATGTGTACATGAGATCATGACATATACACTTTCCATCTTAATTTTCTCATTTAAAGGTGACGACTAGGATGAGGTCAAGAGTATCTTTCTTGTTCTAGAATCTTCTAATAAGGATTGTCACATGTGCAAATTCACACATACACACATGTGGGCCGGTTTTGGCTTAATTGGTAACGAGGTGCACGTGATCATTACATGGTGTACATGGGATCATCCTTTTATGGATTCTATAGGTGACGCCTCTTGTGGGTGTATTGAATCATCAATGTGTTGTATAAGATCATTTTACATGTGTCCAAATCAGGGAAGATGTTCCTAAGGTGATTGGGTAGGGTGGGGGTGCACAGGATCATGGTGTTCCACCCATGTGACTTGCACATGCTTTGGGTGGGCATGCCTTCATGGGTTCACATGAATTTAAAAAAAAAATATCCCTTACCACTAGGAACTTAGGTGTATAACTTATAGTTTTGGAACCACATGATCAAGACACAAATTTTAAGGTATAGTTTAGCCCAAGGCGTTTTTCCTTAAAAACCTTCCTTATTTAGAGCCTACTGAAAGTACTTTACCCGAATCTTAGCCAATTGTCCCAATTTTGGATATGTGGTGTGTCTTGTTAGTTTTTGTCATCCCATGGAATTTCGGTTCATTTTGAATCCTTGAAGTATCCTAAATTCCATTTCTTTCCTAATTTAAACCCCTAAAGGTGTTGGTAAAATAAGAGCCCTAATCTTAACCAATTGAGCTAATTTTTGGATATGTTATTCAACTAGCCAGTTCAAGTCACTTTGCTTCATTTCAGGTGATTTTGGATTCCTAAATGAGAGTTTTAAAACTTGTCAAATTTAGCTCTAAAACGAGCTCAGTTTCATTTTGCACCCAAGTTTCGCTGAATAGACCTTGAATTTTTTTTTTATTTGGTACGGAATTCTTAGGGTATTACATTTGACTTCCCAGCATCCTCCCGTTTCTCATTCATACAAAAATTCCCTTCTAAGGAATCTAAAGTATACTCATATAGGTCTTTATCCCATGGATATTTTTTAAATTCTCCTAATTCTACCAACTCAAAATCTATATCATTTACTAATTTATCATTCCTATGAGACAAAAGAAAATGATGAACAAAATAGAGAATGACAATTTCATAGTATCATTATCACACGCCAACTTTTAGATACAAATGCATCAGACACAAACTACTTGTTTTTTTTGCTGTACACCACTGAAGTATCTCTCCTTAAAAGTAGTCCCTTGTGCCCCCATTGCCAAACATCTAGTCTCACCTTTGCATTTTAACCCCATAATGAGGCCAAAATCATCAACAAAAAATTTTAATGTGACTTCATTAATCTTCACCCATAACTCATTATCTATAGGTTACACCATCTCACGCAATAAAATGTTGTGTACAACTTGAGCTTGTCAAACTGGTGGGGGCATGTCCAAGAAATGTCCAAAACAAGTACATCTAAATTTCTACAATTGCAATTCAGATGGCTTGTCCATTATGATTTCAATAGCACCTAAATGAAATAAGGAATTCAACTCTAGCAGAATAATAATCTATCGGATTCACAATGCACTCATATTCTTGCATACAAATAAGAATTTTTCTCAACACAATAACAATAAAACTCACACATATACAATTGAAGACGTGCAACATTATTCGTTTACATTAAACAAATATCAATTATAATTGGTTCTCCACACAATCTAGGTATACAATCCACATAATTTAATGTATACATAGTGTATACTATACTGGCAGAGTTACTCGAAACATCCAAACACTGCTAATATACATATACATTCATATTTAAAAAGCTATTTTGAAACACATTTCATAACAAATTAAAGCAAAACAACATAATGACAGTTAAGATTGTAATAAACATTGTATATTATTAGTATATTTTTGAACCTTGCCAACAATAATGGTCGTTGTCTTCTTGAGTTTACCAACTTCCTACTATTTACCAAAGGTTTTCCTCTTCTTTGAATGTAACTGGTCAGATGTTCAGATAGCTTGGTCGTCTGGGGTTTCCACAACTTCTATAGCACGTTCTTTACTATTTGATTTTTCAGCATCCATTGCTCTCTTTCTAATCCTATTCGAATAAGTAATAACATTCAACATTGTTGAAAATTTCACCATTTGCATACAAAAATCAAAGATGAGCAAATAAGAATGATCAAAGTTAAAACTATTGTTAAGCAAACGGATCGATGAGCAAAGTAACAACTAGTATACCACGATTAGCAGGGACGGATTGTTGCAGAGAGTCGCAAAATTAGGGCACAAACACAATTGAAAAGTTTGAGAATGAAAGAGTAATACAGAATTGCATTAAGAGAAGCAAAATATACCACGATTAGCAAAGACGGATTGTTGCATAAACGCAACATCAAGGCACACATGCACAATTGCAATCAAAGAAGCAAGATAACGAAAAAAAATTAGGGCACAATCAAGCGGACATGGCGTTGCTAGATTTGAATGAAGATGGTAAATTGGTTAATTGAATATAACGTAATATACAATGCACCACTTTTGTTATATGATATTGACGAAAATAAAATAAAAATGTTGCCAATATTAAAAACAAGAAAGTTACAAGAAATGTTTTGATAATATTTTTAAAATATTGTTATATTCTATAATTTCCTCTAGTAACTTTGATAGAAGAAGTAAAGAAAATGTTGGGCCCATGGTAATTTATACATATAATAATGTAAATTAAATTAAAGACAAGGTCTTGGACGCCTTGGTCTAATTTAATTCTCTTATTATTATTATTAAGATTTATGTTTTATTATTAATTTTGAAACTTTATACAATAGATTTCAACAATATCAATATGCTAGTGATGTATATTGAATTCTTGTAACTGACATTGAATTCTTGTTAGGAATCTCTACTAATTTTGCGCAGATGAAGCTTCAAAAAAATAAAAAATAATAAAAAAAAAAAGACTTTTAATTGAGCTGAAATTCTTAACAAAATTGTGTTCAGGTGATCTTAATTTTACCAGTTAAAAAAAAAAAAAATTGATAGCTTAAATGGAGAAAGGATAACAATATTAAGAGCTTCTTTGATATCTAATTTATAGGCACGGTGGAAGCAGTGCAAAATCTCAGTAATTTGTTTCTGCTTTCTAGAAGATATAATGCCTCTTTTAAGAAGCATTTGTTAGTTTTATATTTTAGTTGAAAGCTAGAAAAGGGGCACTGATGATTTGCTTGCCTTTTAGTTCGGTTTTTAAGGCGGCACTTCCAGCAGTTGTTTTCTTCAGCCAGCGAAAGGGTTGCCGCTGGTCTTTGAAAGAGCTTACGCAACCACCTTGTCCACCAAGTGAGTCCGTATTATCTTTGTTTTTCCTAAATCTTCCTGGAAAATAATATGTTTGAGTTTAGTTAACCAACACGAAGATCTATCTAGGCCCCGGGAATTTTCATTGCTTGCTCCTGGTGCATCTTTGAAAGCAAAGCATTTATGTAAGCAATTAAAATTCCCAACACATGTGGAGTCATTAGGATTAGTTCACCAACATGAATGTCTATCCTACATCCGTATAGCTAATCCTAATAAATCTACATTTCGAAGAAAAGTTTTACGAAAATCCTAAGATACATAGTATATAGTAAAATATTTGTATAGAAACTTAATTTTAATAAAAATGAAAAATGTTATTATAAATTGCGATGAAAAAATTAAAATAAATATTTCATAAGAATAAAAATATTATTACAAATAGAAAGTTTAAATTTTAAATCTTTAAAAGATAAAATATATTCATTGAAACAAAATTTGATCTTATATAAAAATTCTTTTAAAAAAATATTTTTACCTTTGTTTTTAAGGGGATGCTAAAAAATTAAAAGATAGTATTAAAAATGATTTAGACTTTTATGATTTTTTTTAAGGATTTGAGAGATCAAATTATTAAAATAATTTTTATTTGGGTGTAATTTTTTTATTAAAAAATAAAAAGAGATAGTATTTTTTGGGTAAGTTAAATAAATATAAAATAATATTAAAGTAATTAATTTTAGTACTTTTATGGTATTTTTTAAGATTTGAGGTATTAGATTATTTTTATAATTTTTATTTGGGTGTAGTATTTTTATTAAAAATTAAAAATATTAAAAATAATATTAAAAAATTAATCTTAGAACTTTTTTTTATAAATAATGTAGTATTTTATATTAAGTAATATGTTTGTCACCCCTAGCTAAATGTACACTTTTCCTATGAAATAGGTTTTGTTTCAAAAATTAATTGCTACAAATCTATGATTTTGTAGATAAATGCAAACTTTAGCTACAAAGTTAAATTTGTGTTTAAATTATTAATAGCTTTGAAATGCGAATTTTATAGTTAAATATATGTTTTAGCGATGAAATGAGTTTTATAGCTAAAAAACAATTCCTAAAAGTTTACATTTTTGTGACTAAATATAAATTTTAGCTACAAAATTTAAATTTCATGCATAAATGCATATTTAGCTATGAAACAAATTTTAGCTATAAAATCTAAGTAATGTAGCTTTTCTATTAGGCCCATAAATATGAGGTATAAAAAATGGTAATGGCTAGGGAGAAATAAATAAGTTAATGACAGAATATGAAAACGAGAAAAGATTAAAGTATTTTATTTTATTTTATGTGGTTTTTAATGTGTGTGTGTGTGAGAGAGAGAGAGAGAGAGAGATATGGACTGTAAGTTCAAATGATAGGAAAGGATGGAAGGGACAGGAATAAAAGGAAGAAGCGGAAGGGATAATAAAAGAGAATGGATTTAGGAAGAAAGGAGGAGAAAGAAGAAATTCATTCTTTCATCTTTGCCAGCCCTTCTTCTCACTGATTTTCTTCATGCTCTCTATTTTTTTCTTATTTTCTTCTTTTCGAATTTCTTCTTCACTCAAAGATTTCTCCGTTCACTACTAAAAAAATCACAATTTACCCTCCAACATATATAATAACTAAATAACGATATATATATATATATATATCTTCCAAAAGCAACTAATAAATGAAGAAGAAGACTTCTCACCTCTCCCTCTAAGAAATCCGCTACACATATCACATATCTACTGTTCATTAATTGGCGCCCCTTCTACTTGGCGTTTTTAACTTCGCTTGCAAAGATATATGCACTGATTAAAAAAGTAAAACAAAATAAGATAAAGGCAACAGTAACTATTTTGGGGAAATTTTGTGTTTTATCTTTTACTTTTGAACTTTCTTTAATTTTTATAATCTTTGTTGTTGCAATTCACATGCATGCAAGTCTGCAACTAATAAATGACCCTAAATTAGACACATCAGTTATTTAAACTAATAATAATAATATTCCAAAATGAATTGGGAGGTTCAGTCTTAATTTATGTTATCACTGAAAGTTGGAAACTATATGAATACAAAAGAAAATATCAGTTATAAATACCATTAGCTATATTTCTTAAAATCAAATAATCCTACTGGATCTTTGCCGAATGTGCTACATGATATTTCTTCTTTCTTTTTCTCTAAGTTATCTTGGTGAGGGTTAGGGAGGCGGCAGTCCCAGGGTTTCCATCCATTGTTTTCTTCTTCTTCTTGCTTCAAAAGGTGCTTTGAGGATTTGTAACATCTGAATTTCCATGGAATTAACGTTCAAAAGAAAGAAAAATGAAATAGTTTTTCCCATTAATCTGCTTCAAATTACAGCTTTACATGTTTAAAATGAAGAAAGAAAGAAAAAATTACAGCTTCATATAACAAATACATCTCCTGTGCTTGCTTCCTTGCACCTCTACAGTATATGGTATTATGGTAGTAGTAGTATATAGTATTATGTACCCACCAAAGAATGAGTGAAATTTACGTACACCCCGAAAAAATAGAAACAACTAAAAATCAGAAAATTTAGTGCTTGTCATTATTTGACTCCGCGCCATCAGAAGAAGCCAAGTTCCAGTTATTCCACTTGGCACCACATTCAAAATCAAAATCAAAACCAAAACCCAAACCCAAACCCGCATCTGATTGTTCAAATGGACAAAACAAACTATCACTACTTTTCGATGCAATCGGATTCGCGATCATGTCGTCTCCCACAACCGTGCTCCTTGAATCCAGCACGCTTGAATCGCGGGCTGCTTCTGGAAAACCCCAATCCCTTTCTTCTTGGATCGACGAAGAAAAGGAATTGAAGGTTTCGAATTCAAACAGTCCGTTGTGATCATCGATGGGAAGTGCAGAATCCCTTGCTTTGCCTGTGACAATTTCTTGCGAACGATTTGCCACCACCTGCTTCTGACATTTCAAATCCTCAAGAGATGAATTCATACAGAGACAGAGTATCAGGTATTTGAGAAAATGGAACCCTAGTTTTTTCTTCTTGTTCATGAACATTATGACGTGAAATACGAGACTTTTCCACAGATTCATTAACGGCAACAGAGGAGGAGGAGGAGGATAAGGGTTTCACCGAAGAAACGTACTGAAGATAACGATTAATGAGCGATTCAGGCGTGCATTGAGATGAAGAAGAAGAAGAAGAAGACGTGAATGTGAATGGCTTTCCAGTGGGGGAGAAAACAATGGCTAAAATGTCTACGCCACAAAGAACTGAAAGTTCTCTCGCTTTCTTGAAAACCCCTTGCCGTCGTTTGGAGAAACAGACGTTTAAGGGCTTTCGGACATTCGATCTTCTTAATCTGAATACGCTTTCTACCCATCGTAAAGGTATGGATGGCGATGAAAATAAATGGAGAAGAAGGGAAGAAGATGAAGATCAAAGACGAAAGAATTAGCTCTAATGGCTGGGGAGACTGCAGAGAAGATGATCAACACGGAGTGAAACGCAAGAAACTGATCTTCCCTCCACTCGTGTGCATGTATATTGTCTCATATGCACGCCGATAGCTGACATCATGACAACTGTAGTTTTATTTTTCAATTTTATTTAACCGTTCGTGGGGTTTGGCTTTAGTGGGTTTTAGTGTTACATCGTCTGTGCGCGAGGTTTCTAGTTGTGTAACATATCCCGCTTTAGACGCCTGCTTTTTAAGGCATTAATGTCGTGGTTCCCTTTTTCGAGTGTATTTAATATGTTAAAAATTGGCAGCAAAAAAAAAACCGTTGAAACATAAAAAATGCAACTCATTTCTTTTCCTTTTTCTTTTTCAAAATTTCTTTTGAAAAACAAATTATTTAATATCATCATCAACATTTTTTCTTTGCATAAATAAAAATAATAAAATAAAAACCGTTAAATACAAGCTAAAAATGAGTGTAATTTTTATATGACAGTTGGAGTTTTATTTTTATTTCTATTTTTATATTTTATCTGTTAAAATATAAAAGGCCAACTATGTTCAAATAATTCTTAATAAGGGAGAATGTGAGTGAGAGTGATTCAATCCTTGTTGAGCTAAGTTCGTTTATCTAAAATGCTTATACAAATATATGAAAATATTAAGCATTTTTTATGTAACTGTAGTTTCACTACTATTGAATAATTAAATATTAATCATTTAGAAGTGTGTATATCAGGGCATTTAATAATAGTTCGCGCCAAATACTCCAATTACATTAAAAAAGAAAAAAGAAAAAAAAAAAACAAACCAAAATGAGTATTTAATTATGAAATTTTTAACTACAAATGCATTTAGTTACAAATTTTATGCTTTGTAGCTGAAAATAAATTTAGTCACAAAAATCAAGATTTTTTAGCATTCACATATATAATATTTAGCACAAAAAATAACTTCATAACTAAAACGTGTATTTATCCATAAAATTAAGGTTTCATAGCAGTTACATATATAATGTTTAGCTACAAAATTTATCATAGTAGTTATGTACACTGCATTTAACTACAAAATTGATCATAGCTAAATGATACATTTAGCCACAAAAAATGAGACTTCATAGCAGTTATGCGTACCATATTTAGCCATAAAATTAATTTCATAACTAAAAAAAAGCTATATATAGTATAAATTTGACATCTTATAGCAATTAACTACGTACACAATGTTACTATTTTATAAACTTAGAATAAAAAAAAAAAAATATATATATATATATATAATAAAATATTTTTAGAATAATAAACTTAATTTTAATTGAATTGAAAATATTATTTTTAATTAGTAATGGTGATGAAAATATTAAATGGATATTTTGTAAAGATATAAATATTATTATGAATAGAAAGGTTAAATTTTAAATGTTTAGATAATAAATCATTCTTATCAAAACAAGTTTATTATTTGAATTAATTTTTTTGTATTAAAAATGATTGAATACAAAAGTTTCTAAAAATTTCATATTAAAGAATATTTAGAGTAATTGTTGAATTTTTGTTTTTGCAAAGTGAATTAGCATGCTCCAGTCAAAAATTAATGTGGAAAACTTTATATTATTTTTAGACCCATGAATATGAGGTATAAAAAATTGTTAAATGCTGGGGAGAAATAAATAAGTTATGGATGGAAAATAAGATAGTGACTTTATTTAAAAAAAAAACCGTTTTTATGTGGCTTTTTTTTAAAAAATTTAAGGATAGGAAGTTCAAATGTCATTATGAAAAGAGGAAAGGGTCTGGACCGGAGCAAAAGATGAGGAAAGTGAATGATACCAGAGATTTAGGAAGAAAGGATGAAAAGGAAGAAATTCATTCCCATCTTCACTAACTCTTGGTGCCCCCCCTCTGTGTAAATACAAGCAGCTAAATACTGTAGTTAATAATGAAAAAAAAAAAAGACAACTAAAACAATCAAATTTTCGTTCATTCTCTTCATGCTATCTATTTCGTAACTAATAATTTATTAAAACATAAAAATGATAATCTTTCTAGAATATAAGATAAAATTAATAAGTTAAAGACCAAGAATTTAAAAATAAAAATAAAAAGTCAGATGATATTTGCTTAGAAATGAATAATTAGTGAAAATAATAAGAAGTTAAATAATAATAAAGTACAAATAATAAGTTAATATTTTGTAAAAAAAAGTTTAAAAAGTGCTAATAAAATAATAAACAATTTGTTATAAATATCTTGATAAATGTGGATTTTCATATCAATTTTTCTATTCTATGAATATAGATGTTTCTATATCACTTTATTGTATGTCATAAATATGCGTATTAATTTAAATGTATTTACATTAATTACGATGTATCTTTTATCCTATAAATAGGGGTCTTTGTAATCTTGTATTATCATCCAAATGCAATTATAAAAATCATTCTCATTTTTCTTGTTTTCTTCATTGTTCTTCTATTCTTTTATTTTCCTGTTGTCAATTATTTAATAACGCAATTAAAATAATAAGAATATTTTTATAAATACTAATAAGATAAAATAATATTTAGCATAATGTATATACTAATGTCCTCCTTTAAAAAATAAGGCCAAAATAATGAGGTTTATTAAGTAATAAGTAATAGAAACAATATATTAAATAATGCTAATAATAATGTTTCTTTAATAGTAATAATAATTTAAATACTCATTGTTGTATATACTTATGCGGTATGCATATTGTTCTTGTATATGTATTTTGTGTATGCTCGCTGTTTGCCATTGTTAGTTTAATGTAAAATTTTAGGATTAGCAATTCTAATAAAAAAAATAAGAGTAATAAGTTAAAAAATAATATACTAACAACCTAAAAGCAAAGAAAAAAAAAACAGTTAGGTGTTATTAATATTTTACAAAAAAATATTAAAAAGTAATAAGATCCAAAATAAGGCAACAAAAATATACTAAAAATAATATCAATTAAAATAATAAAAATTAATTAATTAGAAAGCAATAATAAGTTGAAGTAAATCATAAGGTGCAAAGTAAGATCCTCCTTAAAACTTTTCCTCAAATAACAGCTTATAATAATATAATAAGTTAAAATAATAAAAAATAAGCTAAATAATAATAATAATAATAATAATCTTTTTAGCAACTAGGTTCAGAATAATAAGTTAAATAGAACATAAATCACGTGGTTTGTCTCAATTTATGTGATCAATTCTTAATTTATGCAATAAATCTCAATTTACATTTTTTACGTTCAAATCAGTTGTGTCGAGCTCATAGCAATGTTCTAGTTGATTTAATACTCATTTTATATTAAAATTTAAATTTGATATCTGAATCCCTTTTATAGTACAAAGACTAGTGTTGTGAACCAATTAAATTTATTATTTTTTTAAAAAAAAAAAGTAAGAGGGCTTTAAAAACAAATCAACATTGAATCGTCAAATTCAAGAGATAATGTTGTTAAATTGACCAACAAAGTACAAAACCTATATTGACAACTTAAGTACACGACAAGGTGTAACAACTTTGCTCATTAAAAAAAAATCTAGTAGTTGATATTCTTTACTTGTTATTTCTTCTTATAAGTGAATTTTCTTAAATTAAAGGGATTTAGATTTTGTTTGTATTATAACCCATTCCCATTTAACGTGAGTGATGGATTTAAAAAATAACTTTTATCTCCTATTTCAAATTTGTGCAGTTGAGGCAGTCGTTTTTTTGTAAATCATTTTTCCTTATCCACCATTGGTTTTACAAAGAAAAAGAATCTTAAGGCAACGTTTTATGTTCTATGTTACATTCTGTGACAATTATGCATCGGTATAAACAAGAATGATAAATGCAATTAATGATGAGTGAAGCACCAAAGTAGATGCATTTGCCCTTGAGACATTCCCGATCAACTAGCAGGCAACGGGGGCGGTATTTCAGTTGTCTGGCACTCTCGTAGCTTTGATGACTTTTGTGACTCTTTTGATCATTTATATGCTTTGTTAGGTCGGGCTTCCCATTAAAGGCGAGGAATGGCAAACACTACATCTTGTTATTTGGTCCATGTTAAATAGCATAGTGTAACTCTCGAGACCCCATCGGTGACTTGACCGCCAAAACAGCCTGACGTGTAAACCACTCCGTCTACCCACCCGATTATCGTTAAGCCTTCTCCATTACACATACATTATTTAAGCAACTTTAGTATATATAACAAATGTCATATACACAACAGAAGATTTAACTTAATTTCAGACATTCAAAGTTATATATACATTCATTGAAGTTATAATATAGACATAGTAGAGTTTCACAAGAATGTTAAAACAAACTGGATTGATCTATATAAGCAACTACTCAATCTACACATCCCCCTTACTCGATAAACAACTTTTTCCCTTTATGCAACTGGAGAGAGGACCTGCAAAATGTAATAATGGAGAGTAACGAGCCCAAAAATAACCACAGCTCAGTGAGTAATAGGCCTAACTTATCACTTAATGCAAATATTTTGAAAACATATGGATGCATGCTCAGATGTTCATAACCAATGTAAATGCAGCAACAACATGATCATGATTGAATATCAGTACGACATATAAGTCCAACCTTGAAACTTCCATGAGCCAAGTGGTTCAAAATCAGGAACTTATGTCTATCGGCTATTGCTTACCTCTAGTGTTACCACAACAACAGTAAGCTCACCAAATCTCACTCCTAGACCTAGATAGTGTCTCAAAAGTCCAAAAGAAACATAAATCTCGATAAATCATGCATCACATACTACAACCCGCAATGCACATGTATGATCAATGCTAACAGAACGCACATGCTTAAGTTGATAAATTAAAGAAAGTATTCACAGATAATAGATATCACACCTCTCTCAATTGACCTTATGTTTCCTCGAGCATGGAACAACCAGATCACATTCATTGTGTCAGCTATACGAGTTTTACACATCGTCGGCTCATATTTACATTTTATAGTGTGGTTTGATCGTGGGTCCTTACAGGTTAAACACATTTTCTCATTGTAGATGTTATATTGACAACTTCTTAGGTCCAATTAACCCAATGCTAAATAATTATACATTTGGATTTGAGTTTAGGCATTGTATATACTATGTCGGTGTACAATGGTGTGACTTGTAAAATTTACTAAGACTTCATTGTATACTCAAATGACCCCAGACTTGGTGGAGAGTCCCATCAACCACCCTAGTATCACTGGGATTTTTCTCTAATTTTCTAAGTGTAATACCTTGAAATTTCATAATGTGTACACGTCACTTTGGAGACTTAAAATATATATATATATATATCTGTATAATAAGTGAAATACTAATACGAAAAATAATAATAATAATAATAATAACAATGATGATGATGATGATGATGATAATAAGTAAATATATATATATATATATATATATATATAATGAAAATCCAAAAATAACAAAAAAAATGCGTAAAATTTCACATGCATGATTTTGGCCAAAAAAATAATAGATTCTTATTATTATTTTTTTCTTTCTTTTTGTGATGACCCATGGTTTTGATACAAAAATTAATGGGTTCAATACATGTATTTTCTGAAATTTTTAATGAAAATATGTGAATTTAATCATTTTTTTAATTTTTAATCACTTATTGAAGAAATATTAAAATAATTAGACAAAACATAATTTGAGGAGAGAATACATGAAATTATAAGAAAAATATAATTTTTGAAGAAAATATGATTTTCTGGGGGATTATTGGATTTTTGGAGCAATTATTAAATTTTTGGGGGAAAAATATAATTTTTGGGTAAAATGTTAAAGTTTTAAAAATAAATAAATAAATGTCTAAATGACGAAAATGGAGGTATAATTGAAAATTTTGAAGAAAATGATGAGCAATGAATACAATAATAAAAGAGAGAAAAAGGGGAATCTCGAATATATATATATATATATATATACAAAAAGAGGAAAAAAATCATAAAACAAAAGCAAAAAAAAAAAAAAAATCGATTGCATGGACCGAAACCAAATCGCACAGGTTGGAAACCCGTGTGGACTCGGGCTGCCCCAAATCCCAGGCATGCGAGCCTTCGGCTTGCACAATTTTGGATTGGGGCGTGGGCCAGCCCATATGCTTGGCCGACCCACGCACCCAAGTCTTCTTCTTCCTGCGATTTTTTATGATTTTCCACTGAATTCCAGCATTTTCCACCAGAAAATCAGCTAAGGCCATGGTTTTGT
>JAJIYU010003733.1:0-25911 GCA_030144865.1 Tinospora cordifolia
ATACTTAGTGTACTCAAATTTGAGCAACAAAGAAATTTTTCTTTGCTTTTTTTTTTCCTTTAAATTAGTGTCATTCCCATCTCTGTGCATATTTCCTTGATTCATTACTCAATCAATTTTTGCTCCAAAAATTGGTGTCATCTTGGGGATGAAAATATAGTTTGTTCTTCAATATCAATGGCAAAGATAAGCTTCAACACTATCAATGCACCAATCATTAAAAAGCTGATAGCAACCATATCAGAAGTGCCCTGTCCATGGCATGGACAACCACCAACACATACGAAAATCTTTGCCCAAAAATCAATGAGGATTAACATGTTGGAGAAGATTGTAGAAAGGATCTTGTAGATGATGATATAGTAACATCAAACCTTACACTTTATGCTCCCTACTCTTTTCCAACGAGAACAACCATTCCAACCTTAGTTATAGTAGAATGTGAAGGGAGCTAGGGGTCGTGAACCCCCAAAAGCTAAAGTGCAATCTTAAAACTCTGATGAGTAGGGCTATCATGGTCCACCTAAGCTTTTGGCTCTTTTCCAACGAGAACAACCACTCCAACCATAGTTGTATTAGAACGTAATGGGAGCTGGTGGCCATGAACCCCAAAAAGCCAAAATGCATGCTCAAAACTCAGATGTGTAGGGCTACCATGGTCCACCTAAGGAACATCGAAGGAACTCCTTCAGAATGACCTTTGAAATGCCTTAAATAAGAAGAAGAAGCAAAGCATGATGGGGTCATCATGCTACACACCTGATGTTTCTTGAAAACCAAGAATGGTAGAGTTGGGCGAGAGTCTTTCACATTGCTGCGAGCGGTCCTTAAGAAAATTGTGAGGTCATTCCCATCAAAGCAACCTATTATGACCTTTGTGATCCTATTCAGCTCATCCTTAGGATGAATACATTAGACTGCCTTCACTATTTACTTGGAAAATCAAGAGTTAATCTCCTCCTAAAGATTGGAAGACCTAGAACAAGACAATCTATGAGGGAATCATGAATATGATAGAACAGATAAAAACTACCAAGCTTGGATATAGTTCAAGAATTACGACAAAAGCATGGAGAGTCCCTTCTTGAATTTAAGAACATGTTCAAGGTGGTTAGGGTTGAGATGCACTATTACATTGGGAAGTCAACAATAGCTACCTTTCTAACTGACTTGCACTCGATAAGTTGCATCATTTACTAGCCAGAAAAGGCCAATACTTACTAAAAGTTGCTTGACCAAGTTGAGAAATATATCAAAGAAGATGAGCAGATTGAGGCCAAGAAGGAAGAGTGTGACTTTTCCAAAAAAAAAATGTTTAGGGAGCAAGTCTTGTTCAACATCCAAGATTGCAAAAACTTGAGGTGGTCAACGAAGATGAATATGACACTCGATTAGCAAGATTAGAGGTTAAGACCTTGATCTAACAAGGAAAACTATGTGAATTTGTCTGTGACCACGCATTCCCTCAAATTCTATGTGAAGGAAGTCCATGGAACAACTCTTCCCAACACATAACTAGAAAAGTAGAGTAGGAGGGACTTTATCATCTCCTTCTTTGAAGAAGAAGCAAGGAATTTCCATCACCCCCATTATAATGCGCTAGTAATAGCAATCAAGATTGTGAATTTCAAGGTGCATCGCATATTGGTTCAATAGAGGGAGCTCGATCGGCATACTCTCCAAGTCAGCCTTCGATAAGCTTGAACTAACTAGAGATGAGGAGTTTTATCCTTGATCATGTGATGTCTCGTTAGTACCTTTACTACTGGGATACCTTTATTTCTTAAGTGGTGAATTTATTTTGTCAAGTATCCTCACTGCCACCTCCTCATAAGTGGCATCATTTTGTAGTTGGATATCCCCACTTTGAAGGACATGAGACAGGCTTGGATGGTACTTCCTTAGCATGAACACATAGAACACATTGAGGAAACTGGGTTTGGTGAGAGCTCCAATCTATAGGCATTATCCTCAACCCTCTATATGATCTTGAAGGGGCATACATGTCTAAGAGCTAGCTTGCCCATTATGATAAACCACTTGATTCCTTTTCTTGGATTGTTGTGGAGGAAGACTTTATTGCCATCTTGGAACTCTAAGAGACAATATTGCTCGTCTACTTAGCTCTTTTGGCAAATTTGAACCACAACTAGTCTCTTCTATTTGACTTGGACCTTGTCTTTAGTCTCTTGAACGATATCATCTCAGAGTAATAGCCAATCTTCAAGGTCAATCTAACACACTAGTGATCTATACTACCTCTTGTATAATCCCTTGTATGAAGCCATTTGACTACAATCCTAGTAGTCAAATGGCTAGGTGTAAATGCTTGCTCCAATTCCTTTTAAAGTTTAATGCACATGCTTTGAGCATATCTTCAAAGATCTGGATAACTTGCTTGGATTAACGATTAGTTAGAGGGTGAAAAGTGATACTCATTGTGAGTTTGGTGCCAAGCTCTTGCTACAAACTTTGCCAGAACTAGGATGTAAACCTCCATCATAGTCTCGTTGTCTATATATTAGATTTGGGGATCTAATAGGTAGAAAGTGAGCTACCTTGGCAAGTTTATCTACTTTACTCACACTATATCTTTATCTTTTTGATTCTTCAGTAGTCTCCTTATAAAGTCCATGGTAATATTATCCCATTTCCATTTAGAGATTTGTGACGGCTACAATGATCTGGAAGGCTTCTAACACCTTCTTTTCACCTGCTAACAAGCAAGACACCTAACTACATACTACGCAACATCCTTCTTTTTACCCTTCCATTAAAAAGATATCTTTAAACTTTGGCATATCTTATATTTGCCTTAGTGTAGACTATATCATCAAGGATAGTTTGTATCATTTGAATGTCCTCTAGCATGCAAAGTTGCCATTTAAGTCTCAACAGACCCTCATCATCAACATGGAACATTGGGTGTTCACCCTATGACATTTCAACCTCAATATCTAAGATCCATCTATCATGGGCTTGAGATTTGACTATACATGATTAAAGCTCTGACTTTCATCCGATGGATGATAGAAAGACTCGATCTATGTTTGTGCATAACTCCAAGTCATAATCCTCAATCATATGATATGCCTGCATTCTTTCAACTCAAAGTATCGGCCACAATGTTAGCTTTACATAGGTAGAAAAGTAATTGAAAATCTTAGTCCTTAAGAAACTCAACCCAATGTCTGTGCCTCAAGTTTAGGTTTTTCTACGTGTGTAAATACTTGAAGCTCTTGTAGTTAGAATACAGTTCAAATATTTTCCCATATAGTAGTGTTGCCATATCTTCAAAGCGAAGACTATGATAGCTAGCTCTAAATCTACAAGAAAATCAGGCTACAACAACATGCAATGATTGTTGTCATACCCATACAACAACATTTGCAACGATGTTGTCAATTTAGGTGTTGTTAAATACTCGATTACTTTTAACAATGGTTATGTGCCTGTTGTTGTAATGCGATGTGTATTAGTCTTAAACTAAGTTTAGAGCAATGTTGACACGTTGTTAAATACAATAATCTTTTAATACATATTCAAAAAACGGTCACAATAACTGTTGTTGTAGATGCCTTACAACAACAAGTGCACGTTAACAACGGTCAGCTAACTGTTGTTGTAGGATTTTTACAACAACCTGCACCATTGTGAACAATTTCAACAATTCGTGGAAATTCCATCCTTTCAACAATGGTCACAATGCTTATTGTTGTAGATCCCTTAGAATAACAGGCACCCGTTGTAAAAACTCCAACCTTTCAACAACAATCATTAACATTTTGTTATATCATTCCTGTTACAATGAACACGGAACATTATCATATGTGTCAGTTTTTTTTTAAATCATAAAAATATTTTACTACAATATATAATGCATATATTTACTTATATTTGTACATTTATAATACAAATCAAACATTTGCCAAAATATACATAAATATACATTAAACATTTATCCTAATAATTCAAAAGTTCATTTAATATCATGGAAGAATAATACATTTCACAGTCTCAAACATAAAATTTATAAAAAGTGTAATTATTATTTATACTACTTATCATTACTATGCATAAACAAAATTAAAAAGTTCTATAAGCAAAAATTCTTATTGGAGCATCATCACGTCTCATTTTGATTTCCTGTCCTAAAATTGCATAAACATATATTAATACAGTGATATAAAAGTAAAATAATATAAACAATACAAAAGTGATGAGTACCTCTTGAATAAGTCAAGAATTAGATAGAACCTTGGTGTGGCAAAAATAATCTCTATCAAACCTGCTATTTACATAGAGAAAATATATCAAAATATTTAAATCTTACATAATAATTAAAATTATAGAAACATATTTATTTATAGCAGTCTTATGTACTTCTTTGGCCAAATAATTATAGTTCCAACAACATCTCTCTAGTATTGAATTTCAAGTATAGGCCTACATAAATTAACACGTTCATTCACTACCTTACAACCTAAACTCTCAAACAATCAAAGTTTAGTGGGAAGCAATGAACTTTAACTTTAAGATCTGTAGAGGCAATCTTTCATACTATTACAACTTCTTCATCTCTTTCATTTTTTGGATGCCAATTTAATAATTCACATCTAGCATTTTCAAAAGACATTTTTTCATTTGTGGGCATCCTACCCTGTTGTGACTACATGACACATGAACAAATTAAGTATAATACAAGTATTATAAGAATAAAAGTTTATAATCAAAGTTGGCTTCAAAATATACTTGCGGTGTTTGAGCTTTTGAATTTATCATATTCATGTCTTTTCCATTTTGGCTTTGAAGCTGTTGAACCATCTCATAAAATATATTTCATTACATATATAATTACTAATTAAAATTGCAAAATAATAAACCAAACAAAATAAAGCCTAGTTATCACCTGTTGAGATTGCATTAAGAGCATAACAATCAATACTTCAACTCTCTTCTTGAGTTTATCCTTTTTTTTTTTTTTACTTTTTCTTCAAGAGTATACATCCTTTCTGCTTGATCTTGAATTATATTTTTTAAGAACTTTACTTTTTCATTAATTGAAATTTGAGCATCAAGCTTTGAGGTGTTATCTGAAATCCAAGTCCTCGAACTTGTCTACGACACTTAGGCCCCAATACTTTAGTAATGACATCCTCATTCAAGTTATTTCTCACATCTGAATTGGTAGTAGATTGACTAATTTTATTAATATTTTCCTGCATTTATAGTAAACAAGTTAATTAACTCACTTTCTATTGTTATATAATTTCAATATATAACTAGATATTATTTGCTTTAATGATTTACTCACAATTTCTTCATTTTAAGGCTCACCATTCTTTCTCAAACAGCCAACACCTTTATGTCCAGAAGCAGTGTAGGTGGGTGATTATTATATATATTCTAAAGCAGTGTTGTTAGAAGGACTTAACTAAATTGCCACACTTGTATATAATATAATAAATCAAATGAGGAGGTGTCCAATTTGGTGGGTGATTGTTATATATCCAAAAGCAGTGCGGTTAGAAGAACTCAACCAAATTGCTACATTTGTAATATAATATAATAAATTAAATGAGGAGGCGTCCGATCTGGTGTGTGGTTGTGGATAATTAATGGAGATGGATTTTGATTTGCACCCTTTCTAGTGTTTTAACAGTGGTGGTGCAGTAGTTGTCGTCACTTCAAATCATCTTATTTAGAGTATTCTTCCTCAATGATTCTCTCTTTTTCTTATTGTAAAATTTTTAAACACATACACATCAAACCCAAGTCTATTGATTCTATCTATCTGTCTAGGTTCAGCAACACTGAGAGTAAGTATCACATTCTCTTTCTTTTTCTTTACACCTTTCAAATTTATCCAACAAAACAACACAACAAATCATTAAATATTAAGTGGACAAGTTTCAAATCATTCTTAGAATTAACACCGTTTAGTGATAAACCTTAAAGTGATAAAGCTATAACAAAGATTAGAATAGTTCCCACTCCATTCCATGTCTTTCATTAAAGAGAAGCTTACTTTTTCAAGAGGAGCAACGATGATGAATGGGATTAGGCGCAACACAGATTGAATGGGGAAGCTAGAATCACACATGTCCACAAAAGAAAGAAAGAGGGCAATGCCGATGGTCATACATATCGACAAAAGGAAAAAAAGAGATTTATGCTCAATTATGTTCTGTCATACCTCAATTATGCTTTGTCAACGCTTGCAGAAGTTCCAAGAGAGGAGAAAATAAGGTGTGCCTGCAGAAGTTCCAAGAGAGGAGAAAATGAAGTGTCATGATTTGTGTTCATGTTTGTGAGAGGCGATATGTGTTTATGTTCGTGAGAGGCAATTTGTGTTCATGTTTGTTTCCAAAAATTTTATTTATTATTTTACTCAAACTTAGAATTAATTTTTAACTTATATTATTAATTTATTAAATATAATTTATAGAAAAATTAATTTTATTTTTATTATATGATTCCTTTACAACAGTCAGATAAACTATTGTTATAAACAACTATAGACGACGTTCATGAACGAGTATTATAATACCTTATGTCCTTTAAAAAAGTTGAATATTGATTGTACAATGAGTCATTCGACAATGTGCAATTGTGAGTGTTGTAATAACATATAACAACATTCGCATGCTCGTTGTAATAGCCTTTTCCACGACGTTCCCTATGCAAATGTTGTTATGTGCATTTAACATAAGCAATTTTATAATAAACATTTTATGAACGTTGTCGTATGCCTTCTATTACAATGGTCGTTGATGCACGTTATTGAGTACATGTTGTTGTATCACCAATTTCTTATAGTGATATAGGGTAATTCTTTTTATGAGGCTTCAACTATCATGATGCATTCCACCTCTACCTTACCTTCCTATATGAATACTGAACCTAGCTTATTCTATGAGGCATCAATTTATAAAACGTAGCCTTATCAACTTGTTGACTTGTTAAAATGGGCATGTAATATCCCACATCGGTCCAATTCTAGGAGGATTCTTGGCCTAAATATGCATTCGAGGTGTGAATCTCGAAGACAAGATTGCTCCCAAGGGGGGTGAATTGTAATATCCTACATCGGTCTGACTCCAAGGGGATTCTTGGGCTAAATGTGCATTCGAGGGTGTCTCATTGTGCAGGCGCTTTTGGGAGACTCAGGTTTGAGTCTTGCTAAGAACAAAATTATGCACCCAGTCAATGGTGGCTAAGGTGGGGACAATTTCATCATGGTGGGCCCGAATTGTTACAGGGCGTGCATTTTAATCACTTTTTCAACTCTTGGAAGGAATATTCGTATTTTTCTATCAACTCAAACTTCACTGCCTTCTTAATGAGCTTAGTCATAGGTTCGACTAGTTATGAAAAGTTAGATGAATTACTAGTAGTATCTTGCAAGTCTAAGGAAGCTTCTAATCTTTGTCATTGTCTTGGGCCACTTTCAATTTGTAACAACCTCAACCGAAGCCAAATCCATTGTTATCCCTTCTTCAGAAACCACATGGCACAAAAACTTCATTGTTTGCATTAAGAACTTGTGCTTGTTAAATTTGGCATTTGACTCATGATCCCTAAGAGTCTGCAGCACTATCAACAAATGTTCTTCATGTTTAACAAAGTCCTCAATCGACTACACCAAGATATCATCAACAAACACTAGGAAAAATCTATTGAGGTACAGCCAAATACTTTGTTCATGAGATCCATGGACACTCCTAGCGCAATCAAGAGCCCTAATGACACCATGGTAAACTTGAAGTCTGCATCTGGTTGAAAAAGTCTTTTTGAGATATCAACCTCCCTAGTCTGTAGTTGATATTATTTGGACCTCAATGTTATCTTGGAAAAGTGTCTCTTATTAGCTAATCGAACATATCATTGATTTGGGAACAAGGACTTATTATTGATCGTGGACTAATACAACTTTCTATGAGCCATGTAGAATCTCATGGAGCCATCCCTTTTCTTTCAGCTCATCTACTTGTGCCTTCAAGTTCACTAGTTTAGTTGGTGCCATCTGATGTGGCGGAATGGCAATAGGAATCGTCCCTTGCAATAACTTTATCTTGAACTCAATCTCCCACTAGGGTGGTAAGCTTATACACTCTTCTAAGACCACATTTAGGGAATTTCTTACTATGGGAATGTAATTTACTAATGTGGAGGTGTTTGTTTAGTCATCGTGTTTAGTGACGTGAAATCTACCCTCTCCTTCAAACATCCTAATAATGTTGACGTCTTGTTCCTTGACATTCTTTGCAAGTTTTCCTACATCATCATCCACTTCTAGATGGTAGTCTTAGCATGACCCTGCACATGGGTAGTCCAATTCAGCCTAATGATAGGTCAACCGATCCATCCCCAGAATAACATCATATCTATGGAAAGGCATCACACATAACGCTTCCATGAGAACCCTATGATCCATCCTCAAAATGCATATGCACAAGTCTTGGGATTGTATGGTGGCTCCTACAAGTGTAGAAACTTGAATATCCCTATCTGGAGGTATCATGACTAGTTGCAATCTCTCCACTAAATATTTGGCGATAAATGACCTATTACACTTGAATCAAACAACACTTTAACTACAACATTAAACAACAAAAATGTATCTTTCATAAAGAACCCCCCACCCAAACCATTTTTAAGACCGCTAAGCCCTCTCAAATTAGGTTGCCGACTTTGCATTGTTTACCACATAAGTGTTAGTTGCATGACATACTAACTATATTCTAGGCATTTTGCATGTGTTTTGCATGGGTTGAGTAGAAAATAGGTCATATTTACTTACAAATAGGTACTTAAGAATTAATACAAGCATTTGCTTATCATTTGCCTAATTAGGAGAGTTTCAATATGGCTTTATGAATTTATACTTGTGAATTAATGCCAGAGAAAGGTTCATAGTAGTTTATGAAGGTCCAAGATGAGTAAAAATAGGTATACAGATGATTAATGATGGAAAATCACCCAAAATGACACAAATTGACTGATTACCATAGCAAAGAAACACACTACTATAGTAACTAGAATGATAAATGAAGAAGAAAATTGAAAAATAAACTACCCTGGTAGTCAGGACAATCCATTTTGCAGGAATTTGTTACTATAATAGCCTATCGCGGTAACCAAAATGATCAACACAACAAGAATTCGTTGCCCTACCGAGATAACCAAAAGGCCAAATTCTAGGCTGAACACATTACTGCGGTAACTAGAACGTACATTATTGAGGAGAATACACTACCTGACACACTATTGTTATAACCAGAGAATGAGCATGAAGAACAATATGACTACCACTGTAGCCTACTATTGTTGTGCAAAATTTGACATATTTTGACAAATTGTAGGATTTTTGGATTTGTATTCTGCTTGGATTACCATAATCAACTACTATGGTAGTGTGATTGAAAAAGACAATTTAAGTGGTGTTGAGCAGTCTTGAGCCTCAGATATAAATAGATAAGTACTTTGAGGGTTTGAGTCACATTCATTGACAATAATTCTGAAGATCATGGAAGAGGCTTAAACAGTACTTAGTAGAGGAGTTGGAGCAAGGAAGAAGAGAAGAGCAAGAGAAGGCATTCAAGTCTCTCTAGTATGATTTCTAGTAGAAAATCTTTGTTTCTGTATTCTCTACATTATGTTAGGCTAAACACTTCATTCTAGGATGCAATTTCGATTTTGAGAACCCTTAATTCTGTGTTTTGATTAATCTATGTTTATGTTCTATTCTGTATCTTGTGTTCTTAATGCCTTCTATTTACTTGCCATAGATAGGAAAATCTTAGACTGTTAAACTAACTCAGGAGAGAGGTTTGATGGTTTGATAATTAAGTTATAGACTTAGACAGATCAATTTACCAGGAGGTTGTTGATTTTATAGGAGGTTGCATGTGAAAAATAGACGTCACTGCATTAGTTATTTTGCTGCATGCCTTGGGAGAGGGTATTAGGAACTTGACTAATAGATATTAAGATAACCTGGGAGGGAGTTTTAATTACAAGTGCTATAACCTATATAACCATGAGATAGATTGATTGAAATAAGAATTAAGAGGGATAACATAAGGATTGAAATTAGAATTAAGAGGGATAACATGAGGTTTTACTATCCTAGAAACTTAATCAATATTGTTTTCAAACCAAGCATTCTTTTGATTTAAATTCGATTTTAGTCTATGACATTCACCTTGATTTATAGCCTTGATAAAATTGACACTAGTAGTAAATTGGGCTTTAAGATTATTGGCATTTAACCATTCCCAGAGGATTATATCAGGTTTACAACCGATTTTTACAACTTGCGACACTATCCACTTGCAGTACTACCAATAAGTTTTGGAACTGTTATCGAGTAAACTTAGGATGCGTTGGCATCACTGTTACATTCTAGCAACCTAACCACCTAAAGTAACATCTATCCATTTATTTAAACATTTGCCCAGTTTATCTAATAACTAGTCTTTGATACCATCTTTGTTATTAGAGGAATCATCTTTTTCCCAGTGAGCTACAACCTTAGCTCTGATACCAGCTTTGTATTAGAGTAATATCTAACTTAGTACTCTACAACCCAAGCTCTCATCTCGCCTAGTAACCTACTGATTGGGTTCTAATACTAGCTTTATAACACCTTGGCCCTCGGTCTGTGCACCCTTCGAGCCCCGGGTGGAGATCCACACCCGTCTAGCAAGAGGAGCCACGAGGTGGTCGTTTGTCAAGAGCCGAAGTGCTACTTAATTCATCTATACTCTCTTTCTTTCTTTCAAGTAATAATAAAATCAATTTAAATAGACATGAATTCTTTTTAAATAAAACTTCTATGTAAATAAATTAGATGAGTGAAATTTCAAGTAAAATAATAAGCTTCGAGTTCAAATTTAAACAATTTGGAAATCATTGAAGTAAGTCCAAAACCTTTAATCATGTATGCAATGATTAGTCTAAAGAGAAAGGGGCGTAGGCCCTGTTTAGATTAAGTACAAAAATAAAATGTGCAAAAAGACAATAACAACCTCCCCAGTGAGGTTTCACCAAAAAGTCGGAGTCGCCTAGAGATGGTCAACTCACACTATGTCAATTGTCACCTGAAATGGAAAAGTGGGGCGACGTTGAGAGCCTAGTGGATCATACAGCACATCAGTAGCATTATTCAGACCAAAATACAAAACATGCAAATACTTTCATTACATTAGGGCGTTTCAAATACTTTATTATTTTTCGTCGTAATCAAGAATGAAATGCCTGTGGCCTCAGTGTCCCCTTCATGGTTAAGGAAAGAATCAGAGGTAATACCCGAGGGCCGGTTACCTTTTAGGGCCCTAATAGGGGCGTGAGATCCAAAGTGACATGCAGCCCTGCAGCTAGTCTAGCTAAAGACACCCACGATGACACCTAAGGTTGGTCATCGCCTCGGTACGTAGTTTTAATCTTAATTTAATCTTCTTTAATTTCACAATCACATCACAACTCATACATCACAATTAATATTTCAAGATGTATTTAAATCAATTATATTCGACATCCATGTAATTTAAAGCAAATAAATTATGCCTTACTACCTAAGCATGTAACCATAATAGGTAATTAAACATTCATTATGAAGTTTCAGCATTCAATTTAAGCATTCTAATCATTTTATTTATTTCAAGTGATCCTAGCATGCTTCTTGGTACTCCTCTAAGTAAACAAACATCATGTTTAGTATTTAAAAATCTAAATAATATTAGGAAGTACAGTAATCACACCCACATTAATTTTCTCAGGTCTCTCGTGCCTCCGAGCTGCCTTTTGCCACTCCATGATTTTTAATCTAAAAAATAAAAATTATTCTGCTGAGTCCATAGCCCCTACAACTCATTCAAATCGAAATTTAAAATAATTTTTTAGGCTTTAATATTTTTATTTTATTTTATTTTAAATTACTCGTGAGGTTCATATATATATATTTGAAACAAAATCCCTCACGTGGTTCCGCACTATTTGATGTGCTCAACAATATTTTATTTTACCTATAATGCATCTAAAAAATAAATTTTTTACAAAAATAATTCATAATGGTATTATTAAAAATAAACCTATGTTTTGAGCATTAAAAATATGCGAAGGTCTCGCAGTCATTAGCCTCTCGAATGTAGAGGGTTCAATGCTAAGGCAATCCCTCGTACAATTTATACTTCAAAGTAAAATCATATACATGTAGGAAATGAAATTTTGAACAGGAAAACTTGATTCAAAGAGCGGTTTTGCGATTTTTTTTTTTTTTACCTTCACACAAGCAACAAGTTCATAGATCTGGACTTCACGGATCTAGGTTTGAAAATGCAAGTCCTTGTTGTGGTTCGCCCTCTTCATTTACACCAGCACGCAATAGATACCAGTTCTTCTTCTTCGTGTGGACGATGCAACAACAAGCTGCCTCTTCTTCGTTGCTTAGGGACACACCAGCAGCAAGGCTGCTGGTTTTGCTCTTCTTTTTCGCGGTGCAGGAACGCACAGCAGCAACTCTTCTTCGTCTTTGCGCAAAAATGCACCAGAACGCTGGTTTTTTTCTTCTTATTCCTCGCGCAAACGCACCAGCAGCAAATTGTGTTCTTCATCTTCGCACAAAAATGCACTAGCAGCAGATCATGTTCTTTGTTTCGTGTAGAAGACGCGCAACACGCTGGTTTTTCTTCTTCTTCTTCCTCGCGTGGATGCACCAGCAGCAAATCGTGTTCTTCGTCTTCCCACAAAATGCACCAGTAGCAGATTGTGTTCTTTGTTTCACGCGGAAGACACACAACACGTTGCAGATCTTCGTTCCTCTTCTTCCTTGCATGGACAACATAGCTGCCCTTCTTCTTCTTCTTCTCCTTGCTTTCTTCTTCTTCGTTTTTCTTCGTGCGAGACGTAGTAATAGAAGATTGCGCCTTTTTCTTTGTTCGCGTGGACAACACCAAATCTGGTTGCGTGGTCTTCTTCATCGCCCAATTTACAGCAGCTTCTTCTTCCTCTATTCGCCCAAATCGCAGATTTGCACTCTTGCACACCAGCAGCTACAGTCCTTTGATCTTGCTTTCTTCTTCCTCGCACAACAAACGCAGCAGCAAGCTGCTTCGTTCTTTTTCTTCCCACGAACTATGCACCAAATCTGCGTTCAAATTGCATATCCGTGTTCTTCTTCTTTGCGCACCAGCACTAGCACATTTTCTTCTTTGTCACTAAAAACGCACCAACAACTCACAGATCTGGTTTCGCGCAACAGATCTTCTCCTTCGCAGTGCAAGAACGCACAGCAACAGATCTGCACCAAATCTGCTTCCTCTTTATTTCGATCTTCTTTGATCCATTCTTCATGCCCAAATCGTAGATTTCTATGTTTTTCCCTCCTTTTTTGTTTGTTGTTTGTTGTTTTTTTTTTGTTCAACACACAGGAAGTGAAGACGCAACAACATTGTTTTTTGTTGTTGTTTTTTTTGTTATTTCGTTTTTCCTTTTATTTTCTTCCTAAAATAAAGGTCTATTTTATTATATATATTTTTATTTATCAATATTATCATTATCATTATTATTATTATTATTATTATTATTATTATTATTATTATTATTATTATTCTTTTTAGTTTTAGTATTAGTATTTTACTTATCTATATATATATATATTTTTTTTTTTTTTCAAGTTTCTGAAGTGATGTGTACGAGTAACAAAATTTCGGGGTATTACAACTTACATTCCTTCAAAGATTTTTGTTCTTGAAATTTAAAAGGATAGGTACCTGTATGATGCTATCTTGTTAGGTGTTCCTGGCAAAGAGATTTGGGTACTTCATCCGCATCTCACTCTCTAACTCTTAGGTTGCCTCTTCTAAATCATGATGCCTCCACAATACCTTAACCAAAGGAATGTCCTTGGTCTTGAGATTTTGCACCCTATGATGTAGTATTCTGACTACTGGTTTTTCGTAAGTCGCATTTTCTTGAAGTACGATCTCCCCCTAATGTATGACATGAGATAGGTTTGGCTCGTACTTTCGTAGCTACGACACGTGGAATACATTATGGATCGAGGACATACGATTTGGCAAGTCTAGCTCACAAGCGCACTCATCGACCCTCTTGAATATCTCGAACGGATTGATAAATCTCGATGCTAGCTTCCCCTTGATTCCAAACCATCTAATCCCCTTTTGTGGACTAATCTTTAGGAAAACTCTGTCACCCGGTTGAAATTATAAAAGTCTTCTTCTTTTGTCTGCATAGCTTTTCTACCTACTTTGAGCTGTCACTAGCCTCTTCTGAATCTTCTTTACCTGTGTATTCATTTCTTCTACCAATTCTGGTCCTGTGAGAACCTAATCCTTAAAGTCTGCTCAACAAGACAGTGATCTGCAGGGTCTACTATAGAATACTTCATATGGAGCCATCCTTATACTGGCTTGGTAACTGTTGTTATAGGCGAACTTTCCCAAATGTAGGTACTTGCTCCAGTTGCCCTTGAAATCAAAGGAATGCAGTGCTCATGGTGAGTTTGCTTCCTAGTTCTTTCTGTAAGCTTTGCCAAAACTAGGACGTGAACTTGGCATCTCTATCTAACACAATAGTCTTGGGAATACTGTGCAGTCTTACAATTTCTTTGACGTATAGTTTTCCAAGTTTCCCAACCGCATCTATAGATTGAATAGGTAGGAAATGAGCTACCTTTGTCAGCCAATCGACAATTACCCATATGATGTCTTCCCCTTTCTGATTCATTGGCAGGCAGCTAATAAAATCCATTGCAATATTATCCTACTTCCATTTTGGTATAGGAAGAGGTTGTAACATCCCTGAAGGTTTTATGTGCTCTGCCTTCACTTGCTGACATGTCAAACATGTAGAGACATATTGGGCTATGTCCCTTTTCATGCCTTTCTACCAATATGTCTTCTTCAGATTTTGGTACATTTTGTTACCTCATGGATGCATTGTGTACTTAGTTTGATGAACTTCATCTAGGATGGTTCTTCTGCTTTGCCCACTACTTGGCACACAAACTCTATTCCCAAGCTTCAGTATACCCTCTGCATCAATTTTGAAATTTGTATGCTTGCCTTACTTGACCCCCTCAGTGAGATCAACAATCCACTTGTCACTTTTCTGCTTACCTCTGTTTTGGTGTAAGAGATTCGGTTGGCAAGTCATAACATACAAATACACACGTTCCTCATCAGATGTAATACCCAACTTATACTCACTGATCAATTGGTACATCTACGCTTTTTCTTCATCATCCTTACTGAGTTTTCTGCTGAGCGCATCAGCTACCACATTGGCTTTGCCTAGATGGTAATGCAGCTGAAAATTATAGCTTTTAAAAATTTTGCCCACCTTTGTTGCCTCAAGTTTAATTCTTTCTGGGTGTAAATGTATTTTAGGCTCTTATGATTTGAAAATAGATCAAATCTCTCCCCATAGAGATAATGTCTCCAAATGTTCAATGCAAACACAATCGCTGCCAACTCTAGATCATGGGTAGGGTAGTTCCATTTATGGGTCTTCAATTGCCTTGAAGCATAAGCTGCTACCTTTCTATCTTGCATCAACACCACGCCTAATCCAATCAATGAAACATCAGTGTATATAGTGTACCTCATACCATGAGTAGGTGTGACTAGAACGAGTGCTGAAGTTAGCCTTTTCTTCAGTTCTTGGAATGCTTGTTCACACTTATCATTCCAAATGAATTTCTCTCCCTTCTTGGTTAACGTAGTCATTGGTCCAGCCAATTTTGAGAAATCTTGGCTGAACCATCAATGGTATCCAACAAAACCTAGGAAGATTCTGATTTCTGTGATAGTCGTAAGTTGCTCCCAGTTTGATATTGCCTCTACTTTCTCAGGGTCTACTGATATACCTTACGAGTCAGCTTAGTCATATGTCCTACTAACTTGGAGAAATCTTAGATGAACTGCACGTAATACCCAACTAACACAAATAAGCTTTTGATCTTAGTAACTGTTTTAGGTTGCTTTCAATTCATGACTGCTTCAACCTTTTTTGGGCTGATTGATATCCCATGTGTAGAGACAATGTGCCTAAGAACTTGACCATCTACATTTAGAATTCACATTTGCTGAATTTCGCATATAGCTCATGGTCTCTAAGGGTTTCCAATTAATCTCCAAGTGATTAATGTTTTCTTCTTTTGACTTTGAGTAAGTTAAGACGTCATTGATAGAAACGACCATGAAAAGATTCAAGTAAGGTCAACTAATTGAAAAGATAATCATTTCTAGCCAATGGATATTTTTTCTTCATCGTTGCCTACTTTAGCCTTCAATAATTAATGCATAACCTCATGGATCCATCCATTTTCTTGACAACAATATCAGTGATCCCCATGTTCGCTCATTCGGTCAAATGAACCCTTTTTCATGAAGCTCGTCTAATTGAGTTTTCAATTCAACCAACTCAATATGTGTCATTCAATTTGGTAGACTGGCTATCAGATTAGTTTTAGGGTACACATCAATCTTGAACTCTACCTCCTGCCAGGGTAGTACCCCATATCTTAAATCTCGATCTTTACCTTAGTAGGATTTTCATAAAGCTTTTAAAGGTTTTTGCTTTGAGTCATGTTGCATAACATTACCGCCATAAGGTTCCTTGGCACATTATACCTCACCATAAACTTTAACAATCTCTCCTAAGCGTAGAGTTAGCACGACTCTTTGTTACTTGCAAGCAATCTGAGCTTGATATTAAGAGATCTAATCCATGCCCAATATCACAATGTACCGATGGATTGGTAAGACACGAATGTCAACTATCACCATATTGTCTCCATACCTCAATTAATAGTTTCAATTCTTTCTAAAAGTTATAATAGTTCTTATGGACATGGCCACATTTAGTGGCGAATGTAACCAGCTACAGTTTACTTGTAATTTGCTTGTTAAATCCTTAGAGATGAATGAACACGTGGCACCAAAATCAAACAATATTCTCACAACAATGTTAAATAATAAGAATGTAACTTCAATGTTTGGAACTGGTTTTGCCCAAACATCTCCCATTGCATAGACTTGGGCCTAATTCAAACCCCCAACTCTATTTTTACCCTACCTTTTGTGGTTGTTATGGTAAGGCTCCTGCTATTGTGGCCTCCGCCAAGGTTGTTCAACCTGATTCTTAACGTTCCCATTGTTCTACATTGGCAGCTATGGTTGCTAAGCCCTTACCTAACACTATCGAGCTAAGTGATCCCTTGACCACACAATAGCACATGCCTTATCCCCTAACCTATTCTCTATCCATTATGGCATGATTTTGTTGTGCCCGCTATTGTGCTTGTCTCTGATGAAACCATGATTAAGGAGGTCGAGCTCACTGTGGTCCATTATTGTTTTTCATCTGATTTTAGTTCAGTGGTGCTATGTATCCTTCATTTTTGTTATGGCTTTTTTTTGAGGCTATTGCTGCTTGTTTTGGCTATGGCTTCTTGTTCCCGTTCTTTAAGACTTGTTCAAAGTTAAGGTCTTGGTCTATCAACTATGCTTTGACCACTATTCTCTTTGAGGGTGGTTAGTCTTAATGGAACTATTATCTTCCTTATTTCCACCCCTTTGTCTCTCAACAAAATTGTCTACCTTGGATTGCTCATCCTTTACAAGTTCAAAACCAAATTTGGGTAATTAAGTGAGCTTTAGTTCATACTCATACATTGTTATAGTCTTCTAACTTAGTTGGTTGAACTCTAATTAAAGCTGCCTAGTAATTGCTATGGAGAAGAAGTCATCGTTGAACAATGTCTTAAACATTTTTTGAAGTCATCATGGAAATATCTATGTTTTTGTTATTCATAATCATTTCCTACTAATGATAGGTAGGCCCCACAAACTAGCTTACTATTAGTGCCACTCTCTTAGGGCATGTTGCCCCTAAAGCATTGCGATACTTGTTCATTTTTGAAAACTATATGTCAGCTACCATATGATCTGATTTCCTGTCAAAATATTCATACACAAATTTTGAAACTCAATTAATAGATTTTTTTGCTCTCTATCATCAAAGATAAGTCGGTTTAGTTGTAACACCCCGACCTTCGTATTCTTTCTATGAGTGTTTGGACTTAACCATTGTTGAAATAGTTGTTGAAATGGTGGACTTAACCACAAGGCAGGCCGGGTTTGGTGTTACTTTACAAGTGATGCACACTTGACTTTCTATTCCCATTATCCCATGCCTTAAATAGAAAATAAGAATACATAACCCATCTAAATTTAAACAAGGCTATAGTATAAGAGATAAAAGAAATTCTAAATTTTTATTGAATCATAAAAATTTCATAACTTTCAACTTAAAATGGTTACAACGGAATTCATAACAAAACTGAGCAAAAATGCCCTACATAGAAATTTTCTAGATAAAATCAAAGGAGATGTTGCAAGTCCTTGCATATTCAATTTCCTAAAAAATATTAAAGAAAGGGTGATCAATAAGCTCAGTGGATCTTAAATAACCATTTTCATATTCAAATCACAAACACATTCATAATTCAAACACTAACAAACATTAGGCGTTTCAAGCATTAAGCTGTGTAAAGTTGAAACTTAAACCAAAAGAGTTTTTCAACCCTTGATGTTCTCAACTAAATGACTCCTTAGAGTGAAATATGACATTTCTTAGTCATTTTCATTGGACTTTGGACTTAGGGACTCAAACCCACTAACCAATCACTTAGGTATTACAAACCTTACAAACTAATCATAAGAAGAGAACAACCAGAGCAACCATGTGTCTATTATGATGGTACGTGGTTGGATCACCATATTCTCATTTTAAATCCCATAATCATGAAATATAAATAAAAATTTTAGAATATTCCATTAAATTAAAAATAAATTTAGAATTTCATAGAACAAAATATTCACCATTTACCATATGCATCAAGTTTTTAGACAATCCTTAAAAACATGCTACTAGCAAGGGACGTTCATCATGCATACATGGATATGAATGAAATCAAACTAAAAACATGCATCAATACTGAAAACTAAAATTATACTAAATGAATTTTAGAAAAACAAATCTCAAAAAAAAAAAAAAAAAAAAAACAGAATAAACATGTTAATGGTTTAAACAAGGAAAAGGTATTTAAGAGAAACAACTTCCACCTTAAGAGATGTTTTCTCAAAAATTCAGCAAAGGTTTCCTTTGGTTTAGCATGGGCAGCTTTTCACTTTTGAACAAGTTTCCAACTACTAAAAGAGAGACATGTTAGGTATGCACAAGGATCACTAAACTTGCCAATTTTCTTATGGCATATGAGAATATTCTTTAGCTTAATTATAATTCAAATTTAGAAAATATCTTCATTCTAGAACCCTTCTATAACCATTCTGGACATCTCATAGTAAGAGAGAATATTCTCGTAGAAGCCCCTCCTTTAATTCTCTTGCTTGCTCGTCACACAAGGCAAATAAGGCATGTTTTCTCTTCTTCTCTTTTGGACGTCCAGCCAAATGAGCATAGTATCATAACATCAGAGGCACCATATCATATTCTGATTTTCAAATCTTAGCCTTAAGGAAACTCTCTAATTTAGGCTTGAGTAAAGGTGGCATTTTTATAAGAGAAAGATATCTAATCTTGGCGCCATGGCTAGATCTCCTTTATACACTTTCTATTTTGGTGTATGAAATCACTCTTCATGGATTTCCAAATCCTAGGTGGGATGTCTCATATGGGTGGTGTACTGAATCATTTGTGTGGTACATTGGATCATGTTTCATGGAATCACATAAGGGAAGACGTCCCATGGTGGTTGAGTAGGGTGGGGTGTACCCGATCATAGTGTTCTACCCATGTAACTTGCACATGCTTTGGGTGGTCATGCCTTCATGGGTTCACATGAATTTAATAAAATTTAATATCTCCCTAATCACTAGGAATTTTGGTGTATAACCAATAGTTTTAGAACCACATGATCAAGATACAAAATTTAAGGTATAGTTTGGTCCAAGGTTTGTGTGTATATATATATATATAATCGTATAATATGCATATATATGACTAAACCATGCACTTAAACAAAAAATTAGAAATTTAAGTTTGCTCAAAAATAAATTAAAGTATTAGCAAGAATAAAATATTTTCTATAAAAAATACAAGGATACATGGAATAAGAATTTTATATATCATTAATGAAATAAATTTGATAATCATGTAAAATATGCATGATATTATCATATTAAATCTAAAAAAAATTGAGTTTAATAATAGAATGGCCAAATAATTCATCATGATATGGTTCATGAATGAAAACAAATATTTTGGCTAAGCCCATAGATAAATTGGGACAACAGTGTACAAAACAATGAATATAAAGATGGTGAACGCACTGAAAATAACGACAATGCGGTATAAAAATAAAAAGTGAAAAATAAATAATAAATGTAAAAAAAATTTCATGATGAAAAGTAAACTTACTAAAAATATTTGTTGATCAAAATTAGGTCAGCATTTTGGATAAACCCAAAGTTGTATGGATCTCAAGGTGGGGGAAAATCTGAATAGGTGAAAGTAACTACCTGAAACTCTTTAGCATCATTTCTGTTTGAATATGAAACATGACTGTGTTTATCATTATTTATTGTTTAAAAGTATGCTAGGAATGTATGTGTCTCATATGAATACCTGGTTGCCTTTTTGTCGATTCATAGCATGTCATACCTTGTACAAAGGTTTATTATAGTTTAGAATCTATGTTATACATGCAATGTAATGAATAGTATGTCTGATATGACTATAAACATGATGAATTATTTATTTATATTCATTGCCGTGTCTATTGGATGTTGAAATTCTGAAAATGTTTGTGGTCACTAATTTAAGATGATTAAGTGAATGAACCATGTATCGGGGCGGTGATGAGGATACTATGGTCAAGTCTTGTATCATCATGGGTATTCCTAACCCTAGGCGGGTCTTTGATTAAAATGAGACTATGAGTGTAAGTGAGACTTCACTCTTTGGTTTGATGATCGAGTGAGACCTCAACCTCGAGATAGGGTTTCGAGTCTGTAACAGACCTTTGGGTGTTATATTGAATACTTCGAACTTAAGTTGGAATGTCGAGGAAGGAATCCATTCGGTCTTAATGTTAATTTAAATAACTAAATCATTGAAACGCTTAATGCATTACAAGTGCTTGCATGTTTGTAATTTAATATTGTAATGCTTGAGATGTTTTGTGTAAGATCCACTGGGCTCTTGAGCTCACCCCAACTAATCTCTTTTTAGGTAACCCTTGAAGACACTTATGTTGACAACTTGGGAGTTGCGTTTTGTGGTCATGATAAACCTCACTATTGAAGTTGTGTTGGAGTAGTGTACTTGTTGTCTATCAGTTTGTAGGGCATGGAACCTGTGTTTAATTCATGTTTAGTCATTTTAATTATTAACTTCAGCCATGGGGCGAGGTACTATTTAGTTAACTCATTTGAACTTAGGCACAGGGTCTGAGTATTTTATTTATCTCAGAGTTTAATCATGTTATTATTTTAAGACATTCATCCCTATTTTAAATCATGTATGATAGTATTTTTTTTATGTTTCTACACTCTGATATTTTATTGGGATAGTGTGAGAAAGGAAAAAGGATATAAGTAACATCCCAGTTCCCGAATATGGTAAGCGGGACTGACCACTTTGCTTGACTTGATTCCGTCTCAAGGTGAGAGACAAAGATGCCTAGTCAGCAGTATATGTGACAGGATTCGGGGGCCAAGGTGGTACAAGTCTTCTTCTAAAGCTGAGGACTTGATATGAGTCAATCTTGTCACTAAAATATTTTATTTTATTATTATTTTTAAAGGTTCCTGAGTTCAAGTTTAGAATTTTATTTTTACTCTGGACCTGTCATCCTTGACCTATAAATAAATAAATATTATTCATTATTTATTCATATAAATTACTTTTATTTTTGTATAATTATTAATTTATTTAAAATTTTCTTAATTTTTTTGGGTGTAAATGTTGCAAACTTTTGGTAGTCCACAGACTATTATCATCAAATAGTCTTGCCATAGACATACACATGGCTGAAATATTACATTGCCTGGCAATGGGTTTTTAAAAACCTTTTTGCCCATGTCCCAAGGAGCTTATGCATGGTTTTTCAATAAGTGACCAGCCCAACCAATGCCACGAAAACATCTAGTAGACTACCATCCCCCAACACTCTCAAAAAAATGGGTTGTTATCTTAATAATGTGTATTCAAGTGTGGTCAACATCTTATATAGAACAATCTAATTCAAAAGAAATAGTCAATATATTTTCATGTTTGAAATCATAGATTACCCTTCACATTACATGCTCATGCATATACAAATATCAATTTGTGTTTTCTATTCTCACACTCATGGCAACTTAGGACATCAACATAATAACATGGAATGATTGTATTCATGCATTTAATTTAAGATTTAATATTCATCTAATTCTCATGCACAATGAGTATTTTCAAGGGCCAGGCACATCATTAAGAACATCATGTGATCTCATTCATACGTGCATCAATATTCACATCACCATAGAATGCATCATGAATTAATTAGGCACATGATACTATCTATTAGGCCAATCATCATGATCACTAAACTTGCATGTCTAAGTGAAAAGAGGTTAGAGGTATACTCATCCTTACCTCAATATTGTTCTACAAGTATATCCATGGCAAGCTATCGTTTTGCCGATCCAAGTACAACCTCCTCTATGCAAACATAAACACTCACTTTTAGTGTATAATCATTTGGGCTAGTCATCATCTTAAGTTCATGTTTCTAAGTGTCATTCTAGTTCATTTTGGTGTTTTGGATTCTTCCTTTTGATTCCCTAGGCATTGGCTTAGTTTTGTGTGCAAACTCGGTGATGTTCAAGAAATTGTTATTCTAGAAATAGAGCAGTACAATGTGCTGCCATGAGTGTGCAGCGCGTTGCATCTTCTGGGTGTTTCCTAAAAGTGCTACCTAGGGTGCAACGTGTTGCTCTATGCTTTTGGCCATAGAGCAGTGCAGTGCCTTTTGTCTTCTTCATTCAAGATTTATTTACAATGTCAATTTTAGCTATTCCAAGGCTTGCTTTATTCATTTCTCGGTGTTTTACAACATCACAGAGGTTTGATCACATGATTCCCAAGGTTTAAGATTAAATCAAAGCTTTCTCATGGTTTATCACAAGTTTGACAACAATAATCATTCCATGTGAACCACACATCTTTGAATCTACAACCCTCACACATTAGTTTATCATTTTATGCCACTTTATGACATTTTGAAGGTGTTTCTTACTACTTTCTAAGGGTCTAAATTTTATGGTCTTAAAATCATTTTATCATTCTTGAAACCAAACCCATAGTGGGATGGTCACAAGGTTAACGTGATCCGAAACTTGAATGTGTACCCACTAATCTTTATGAACTCAATCCTTGGTCTACAGTGGAGGGATTTATACCAACTTGAGGCCTTGTGATCATAACAAATGCCACAATTTAGTGTTCTTAAGGTTTCAACTAGATAGGGTTTGTGGCTTGCACAAAATATCCCTCAAAATGGATGGATAATCATGTTACTGTCATCAACAAGGTGTTGATGATTTAGCCCTTTCACTAACATGCATGAATCCATAGACAAGGAGTGGTCAAGAATACTCGCAAAGGATGATTTTCTATTCTCCAAGCTTCTCCATGATTAGCAGCAGCCTCCTAATGTACCCCAAGGTTTTTACAAAAATCACACTTATAAAATAGTTCATTCTCCCCTTTTTTGTCTCTTATTTCAAATAACAAGTGTACAAGACAAAGAAGGCCAACATGTGGCTGAGGTTCTAGCTAGTGATGGTGGTTTAATTAAGAACAATGTCTCCTCACAATGAGTTGATTGTGTAAGAGCTTGAGAAGGGCATTAGGTTCCTAATAGTTGGTCATTTGTACTTTTATAAAAATGGAAAGTATATGATTGCCAAACTTCCCACCTCTTTCTCTTTCATGAATTGGCATAATATTTGTTCTTCTCTTCATGGCCAATGAAGATCAAGCATGGACTTCTGTTAGAATCACTGCAAGTGTATAGGATCGCAATAGTATTACACAGTAAGTAATCCGATATCATCATTAGGGAGCAGTATATGACTAATAATCTCAAATCTTAATCTAATTTCAGTATTAATTTTATTAAGGCTTAAAATTAAGGTTTGAATGCTTTAAACTAAGATCAAATAAAAAACAATGAGTATTGGTTTTTTTAAATAAAAAACTAAATCAATCTAATTTCTAAGATAGTAAAATATCATGTATTCCCCCTTAATTCTTATTTTAATTAATCTAATCCCTGTTTATGTGGGTTATGACACTTATCATTAAACTCTGTCTCGAGACCCCTTAATACCTATTAGTTACGTTCCCCAATATCCCCTCTCGAGGCATACAGTTAACAAACTAATATAATAGACACTATAATCACATGCAACCTCCTATAAAATCAACAACTTTTTGGTCAATTGATCTTTCTAGATCTATTCTTTGATTATCCAACCATTAAACCTCTCTCTTGAGTTAGTTTAATAGTTTGAGATCAATTTATTTGTGGCCAATAAATAAAAAGCAGTAAACACACAAAAGTATAAAACAAAACCTCATAATAGATTAATCAAAATAAAGAATCAAGGAACCCACTATCCATATTACATCCTAGAAATTAAAAGTACTTAGGGAGGCATGTTGTAGAGATCACAAAACAAATGTTTCAATTAATGAAGGATCACACTTAAAGTTTGATCTTGTTCTTCATCTCTATCCCCGTCTTTTCTCTCTTCTTCACTTTTGGCTGTCAATAGTTATCAAACAAATAGTTGAATAATGAATAACCCTAATACATGTTCCTATTTATATATTAGCTTTTAAAATCCCAAAACACGACTTAAAAATAACCTGAAAACATCACTTAATCACACTACCATGGTCTACAACTGCACTAGCATCGCTGCACAAAAAATTAAGCCTTTTTCTATGTTAATCACACTACCACGATAGTGCAATACACTATCGCGGTAGTGTTTGTGCTACACCCTCTTTTCTTTTTTTTTTCTTTTACCATGTTACTGTGGCAATCTTTCTCTACCGCGATAGTGAGGTAATTTCTACACTTTTGGGGCCATTTTCCTTCTTCCTCCTTATGTGTATTATCTTCCCTCAACCTAGATCTGCATAGACAGTTGAAAACCTTCCTTGAACACTAAATCACGAGTATAAATGAATAAAAACACTAATAAAATTCATTAATTGTATAAATACATGCAATACTTATATAAATGTTCATGTACCTAACTATAAGTAAATGTGCCCCATTTTCTACTGAACCCATGCAAAATATATGCTAAATACATATAATATAGTTAGTATACTATGCAACTAACAACTTACATGAGCATGCAAAGTAACACTCTATGAACCCTAGGATTGGGAGAAATCAATAGGCAAATTTGTTTTCACAAATTTTGATCTTACATCTCAAAGGACCCTCAAATGGTTCAAATAAATTTACACATACAAACACAAAATGACTACTGTGTGATCCCAAGCCCTACAAATGTCAATATAGATCAAAGTGCACCAACGAGTAGATAAGCATATGCCCTGGCAAGCCTATGGCATCCCCTTCCCTAGTCAACTTCTAAGCTAGCTTTTTAGTTCCAAATCGGTTATTAAGAAAACTCTTTTTTTAATTTTGAAACCTTTTCACTAGTGGAATAATGGTATTTTTGAAAAAACAAAAATAGCATTTTATAAAACAATCTTTTTCAAATTTTGCCCTCTTTGGGTAATGGGCATCTTAAAGGGAGAGAATTTGCTTTTGTCCTCTTTTTTTGCTAA
>JAJIYU010003734.1:0-25937 GCA_030144865.1 Tinospora cordifolia
ATATATATATAGAGAGAGAGAGAGAGAGAGAGAGAGATATATATAGATATATAGATATTTGTACGTCACATTATTTATATATATATATCATGTGACATACAAATATATATATATATATATATAAGTTCTTGGGTAGTGTTAAAATAACAATCGAATAATGGAATTGCAAAATTGTTATTCCTCTGTTTCTGTTATATTCATATGCTTCTCTTACATTATATATATAAACAATTATATAAATAATTGTATGTATAATATATATATATACAAACAGGTGGGGAAACTATTAAGAAGTTTCTTCAGAGTCAGAGGCGTCACAAATCAGGATTACACAAGCAAACTTGCAACAACAAGCAATAATAATGAAGAGTATAATAATAAGAATGATAGCCAAGAGAGGAAGATAATGGAGAAAACTTAACCTCATATTGATAAACAAAACACTCTAAAACACACTTACACAAACCACTCGATTACCCGATGATAAGAACTCAAAATGAAGACTCCCATTTATAGGCAATGAGGAGACCATGGACAAAGTTTGCATGTAACTTGACAATGCATGAAAAGACTAAACGGGTACAATAATATACATAGAAAGACTATAAAAGTACAATAATTCATCAAAGTGAGCTGTAAAGAAGACTCAAGCACATGGCCATGATTCAATAATGTTGTGAAGGACAATAATGGGCAAGCTTTGTTGACCAAGGGTACAATCATATAGTTGTAATGTCTATTCATCATTATTGTCTTGTTCGCTCGTGGCAGAATCTGCGTCATCCACGGGCCATGGAAACTGCTCAGCTGAGTAGAGAGAATAGTACTCAATAGATGTGACCACATCAGGAACATGTAAAGGATTACTGTGTGAATGCTGAGCGAATAATTCTTTGAGGTCCATATACAATGATTATGGGCCTGGCTGAGGCCTGCTTTTTCATATAATAGTGCAACATACTTGGGCCTGTTACTTCTTGGATTCCATGCATCAAGATGGGAAGCTCTATTCCATTGGACTAGATCTTGTTGGAATTGATAAAAGAAATGGAAATGAGGCCACCAAGGAGCTTCATTAGTCCGAGAACGTGCTTGAGATCCATGAGGTAAATGGGCATATGGATTAAAATACAGGATATGAGGGTAGGAATGAAGGATTTTAAAATGGAATTGTTGGGTACAAGCACCAATAGGATCATCGCCAATACTAGTATGATCAGATGGAGAAGCAACGAGTGCATAAAAAATCACAGTAAGATAACGATGAGGCCAGTCTTGAAAAAGATCTAGCCAACGCTGGTGATCTGCAAATTGTAACAAGAATTTGTAGAACCGAAGTTGATCTAGGTCAGGCCTGGAATATCTACAAGGAGGCTGGGAAGCAATAAAACTCATTTGAAAAAGATAAGCCCAAATGCGATTTTTGTCAAAACAAAAACCAATCCACCAAGATTGAAGGAGAATCATCAAAAAACAGTAGGCTGCTTTTGGAAATGATAATAGGAAAGAAGACGGAATAGAAACAGAAAGGGGAAAGTGGGATGAGGAACATGTCCAAAAATCATGCCATGATTTTTGGTGATGATCTTAAGATAGCTATCAATCTTTGGCTGAGTAGGAATTTTTCAGCAAATGAGTTCTCAAAGTTCAACTGGAAAAGAAGCAAGAAAAACAACAAAATAAGAATCAGGATTAGAAGCTCCATCAGAAGGATTAGGAGCAGATGAGGAAGAACCAATAACTCCAATGAAATTAGAGTCAATTGGAGAAGGAGCCTTGGGCCTGGAAAGGAAATCAGCAAGTGTATTTGATTTTCCAGCAATATGGCGAACTGTAAAAGAATATTGAGAAAACCAATTTGTCCATCGTAGCAATTGTGGATTAGGAAGAACCTTTTGTTTGAATTGCAACATCTAGGGAAAATTGGATATATCCATCTCAATATGAAAATGATGGCCCACAAGGAAGAACTGAAATTTTTCAATACCTCTTTTGACTGCAAGAATTTCCTTGAAAGTGGAGTGATAATGCATTTCAGAAAGTTTGAAGGATCCACTTTTATATCAGCAAACAACACGAATGTTGCTAGGTAGTTGTTCTAGCAAGACAGCCCCCCAATGTGCATCACTCACATCTGTTTGGAGGATGAGAATACCAGAGCCAGGAATTTTGAGCTTAGGTAATGTCTGGGCTCTGAGTTTCAGTTCCTGAATAGCAGTAGTGTGAGAAGAAGTCCAAGAAGGAGGGTTCTTCTTTAGTAATTCATAAAGCAAACTTGTGAGCTTAGATAAATCCTTAATAAAAACACTCATATAGTTAACTAAGCCAAGAAATTGTTGAATTGTTTGCTTATCAAGAAGAACATCAGGAAATTCCAGAATCTTCAATGTACTATGAGGTTGGAGAGAGATCTGACCATCTTGAATTTTCATACCTAAAAAGTCCACAGAATGCAGAAAAAGTTGCATTTTCTTTTCTGAAAGCATCAGACCAAAAGACCTACAGAGCTCATAAAATTGCCGAACCAAAGAAACATGAGATTCAGTGTCTTTGAAAAACAACAGGATATCATTGATATAGATCAATGAGTTCTGTTGGATTGGCTGGAAAATTTTCATCATGGCTTTCTGGAAAAGAGAAGGAGTTGTTTTTAATCCAAAAGGCAAAACGATCCATTGATAGTGATGTCTAGGCAGAACAAATGTTGTCTTTGGGCAATCAGAAGGATGGATACCTAATTGCCAAAAGCCTGATTTACAATCAAATTTAGAAAACACCTTCGCCTCATAGAGATGTTGAAAAAGAGCTTCTAGTCGTGGCAGAGGAAACTTATCATCTTGAAGAAAAACATTGAGAGGTTGATAGTTGATGACAAGAAGAAGCTTGCCTCTTACCTGTTCAGCTCTCTTATTGACATAGAAAGCTTCGCATGCCCAGGGAGATGTTGTGGGTTCAATAAGACCTTGAGAACGTAGTTGTTCGATCTTAGTGAGAGCCAAAGTAAGCTGAGAAGGGGGCATACCATGATGAGTAGCTTTAATGGGATTGATATCCTCATTGAGCTTAAAAGGGAGTTTTATAAAAAAACTCAGGATTAAGCCATAATGGAGACGAACATTTTTGTAGGAACTCAGTATGATTCTCAGCACAACAATCAGTTATGATTTTGTGGCAAAGTTCTGTAACCCTGTGGTCATCAATGACATGAACTGCTGGAATAACTGTAGAGACCCAAGGGATGAATGCAGAAGGAGTCCGTAATCCTTGAGGGGTCCAAGTCAGTCGTCGAAGCTGCTGAATAACATCATATCCAATGATGAAACCTTTTAGTAGATTGGAAGCCCCTAGTATCCTATGCTTGATGGTAAGGAGAGGATGTAAACAAATCTTTACTAGCTTGCTGATCAATGTGACGGCCAAAGAGGAAGAGCTGGTCGTATTAAAATTTTGGTGGTACGGTTTCCACCAATTAGAAGGGAGCATCAAAGGATGCATAAGAGTCGTCGTTGCCCCTGTATCAAAAAGAGCTATGATGAGAATAGGATTATGATATGGAGAAAGATAGACCTGAACGTTGGCATAAGGCAGACGAGAGATGGCGTTGACAGAAGGGTCAGTATTGAGGCTAAGATGGTCATCTACACTGTTGGGAATACTCATCATCCAAAGAATAAAGAGATTCAACGTCAGACAGTTCTGTATCTATAAGTTGTTCAATCTGGGAGATGAGTTTCACATGCCTTTTTGTTTTTTGAGGACAACTTTTGGCAAAATGGTCAGGCTTTTTATAGATAAAGCACATGGAATCAGCAGATTTCTTACGGAACTATTTTCGTCGTAAGAACTTCCATTTGGATTTTTTGTGAGGGGAGCGATGCATCCATTTTTTCCACTTCCTATGCTTTTTGGATTTATGTTGTTTAGGAATAGGAAATGCTGGAGAACCTTTTAAACAAGAACAATGCTCGTAGGGATGACACTAACCAAAGTAAGAAAGATCATCTGCAAGACGAGATTTTTGTAGAGTTTTGCCCATCTTGAGTCGTTGTTGGAAGAATAAATGGTCTGAACAGAGTTCCATGCGACCAAGCTATATGAAAGCAAATAATTCTCCCAACATACAGTTCTCGAATTTTTTATTGGCATTTTGCATATGAATCTTGGCTTTAGAAGAAATTGGTCGAGGGAACGAGTAGAAGAAGACCACCTTTAGATTATTATCATCATATACGTTGATGAGGTAGAAAATGCGAGACATTTTGGCATAATGGTCACAAAAATCTGCCTCTGAAAAGGTACAACACTTGGTGGAGAGAAAAAGTTCTCGTGCTCGTTCTTTGACATGGACATGAGGGCCAATAAAAGAAGTAAATAGTTGAACAATAAACTTAGTAAAAGGTTGGTTCATAAAATGGACTTGCCTGTTTTCCTTAATATCAGGCTACCAGTCTCGAAGACTACCAGAAAATTTTGTTACCATCTTTTCAATCACTTGTCGATCAGTGAAACCCTTGAGCTATTCAGAATAGCACCAAGATAACATATCATGATAAAAGAGAAACCAGTCGTCATAAGGCAATTTGTCCAAATTAGAGGTATGAAACCCATTGGACAATTTGTTTACGTGACCAATAGGATGAGACGATGCTGGTGGTGGTGTTGGAGATTCCATGTCAGGGTGCATATCGCTAGGTTCAGGAGGTGGGTCAACATGTGGCTCGTAAGTCCTGCTGGACTCACCAATGTGAGAAGCTACCAAAATATTATCAGAATCAGAGGAATCTGATGAAGAAGAAGTCAAAGAAGAGCTAGAGTCTTCATTAGTGGAGTCTGAAAGAGAACTGTGATGAACTTCAGGGACTTCAGGCATAGATCTGTCAAGGTGGGTGATATGGTGGAGAAAATCAGCCAAGGTATTAGGTGAAGGAGTATCAACAGTAAGAACCATTTTTTGTTTCCCTTTGTCCTTCCTGCGGTGAAAGAGTCGATCAGTAGCAACAGGGCAAGAGGGGGGTGGTGAATTGTGTATTTCAAGAGGAGGTAATGGTGGAGGTTTTGGTTTTTGGTGTGAGGCCAATTGGTAATTAGAAGGAAAAAGAGAAGGGAAAACAGGAGAAGGTCGAGACTGAATAGGCACATAATGGGGTTCACATGAAGGAACAGAAGAAGTTCTAGCCTGAATATCTCACAATTGAGTTTTGAGGGATTTTTGTTCTCTTTCAAGAGGTAGAAAAAGAGCAACTGTATCGGCATAGCTTTCAACAAAGGTAGCCAGGTCCATTAATTCTTGATGGATTTGATCGAGGCGATCATGGATGGCTATAATTAGTTGTTCTTGAGATTCCTGCTGCTGCTTGAAAGAATCCTGCTTTTGGACAAGAACATCTTGTTTCTGAGCAATGGTTCTAAGAAGATCATTCTGAAACAAGGCATTATTAGATTGTCAATTAAGAACGGCTTCTATATTTGTTAGAGGCTTGAGCTCAAGACCAGATGGCATTACAATCGTAGGTTGTTTAACCTGATACTGCATGGGAAGATCAGTGAAAAGATCTTTAGTTCGGTCATTAGGAGGGACTGTCGAAGAGACAGATCCAGTAACAACATTGCATTCTAAAAATTCATCCTTAGAGAGGAGGACGTAATATTGAAAACGTCCTGAAGGAGAATCAATAAACCCAACAGAAGGATCTCCTGCTTCATATCGGTCTTGTAGTGCTTTTTGAGAATATCTCCTTTTTGGCTTCTCAGGGACATCATATTGTATGTCAAAGTCATGATCTAGACAACTAGAACATATACACAAAGAGTCCACCAGATATGAGATGGAGATGTTGGTGTAGAAAAATCAACCACATTAATATTTGCAACTGTAGCTTGTGACTAAGTGGTAAGATGCTTAGGAAAAATAGTTTCCACTAGCCCATCTGAGCGCCGCTGGTGTATAGCAAAAGAAGTTTGTTGAACTTCTGTGGTTTGAAATCGTGCTTCATAATTGGTAATCCATTTTTCTGAAAAAAGTTTCTGAAGCTTTTCCAAAGGTACAGCTCTAGGGATAAATGAATGAGTTACTGCTCCTTGGGAGTTGATATCAAGCATCAAACTTTGTAAATTTGATCCTTTATAGGGAATATCAATAGCGTGATTTTGAACCCTATAAGCGATCTGATAGTCAACTGTAGCTGTCAAGGCTGTCTGAACCAAAGGAGTACCAGCTAGCTGAACTTGAAGGCTTAAAGTGGTAAGAGCATGTGGATCTCGCACAGACATTAAAATTAGGATATGAACACTGTACCAGAGTTAAGGGCGGTCTGAACGGTGCCAATAGTAGCTTCAGCATATCTAGTCATGCGAGAATCAAGAAGTGCAATTCTTGAAATTACTTCAGTGGCCTTTCTGCCATGAAAAGTAATTAAAATCTTAACTGCACCATAGTGAAGATGGTTATAACCATCTTTCCTCCATGAAAGTAACAAAGGAGAAGGAAGGGTTAAGGCAAAGAAATGTTCAGTCTGATCTGCTGGAACTTGATGTTCATTGAAATCAGATATTTAAACATATTCTTTAATTGGACTCTTGGGAGTATGTTTCTTAAACAGACTCGAAATTTTCTTAGAAAAAGTAACAGATGCTATATGATATACATGTTGAGGACGAATAGGCACAAGTTTAGTGATGGGGACAATACCATGGGAGTCAGGAAGATATTTGACTTCAAATAAACCATCAATCTTGCAAGTACCGCGAGAAGTCTCTAAACCAAAAAGAGTTGGATCCGTCATAGTGAAGAAAGAAGGTCAAAGTTACCAAAAATCACCAAAGAGTGCTATAAACGCCTATCCGTCGGCTAAGAAGCAATGAGGCAAAGGTAAGGGACCAATGTTTCTTCAGTCAAACGGCAAAGGATAACTCAATCTTGTAAAAGAGGACTTATGGGTGACTAACTAGGTGAAGGTGTATAAGTTGAAGTAGACTCTAATAAATACTGAGAAAGCGGAGGTGAAGGCACACGATACAAACGGTCGTTCCACAAATTAAGAATTTCAGAAAGAGGTAAGTCAAAAGCTAAAAAGACAGAGAAACAATATATGAAAGTCCAAAAACACACACAACAAGGGTAACAATCTTCATGGTAAGATGCAGAAAACATGGCTCTGAAAAGGTACAACACTTGGTGGAGAGAAAACGTTCTCATGCTCGTTCTTTGACATGGTCATGAGGGCCAATAAAAGAAGTAAATAGTTGAGCAATCAACTCAGTAAAAGGTCGGTTCATAAAATGGACTTGCTTCTTATTTTAAGTACTGGGGTAGTGTTTAAATAACAATCGAATAATAGAATTGTAAAATTGTTGTTCCTCTGTTTCTGTTATATTCATATGCTTCTCTTACATTATATATATAAACAATCATATAAATAATTGTTTGTATGCAACATTATTTATATATACAAGCAATTATATAAGTAATTGTATGTATAAATAATTATATATACCATGTTAATTATATGTCATGTCTATATATATATACGTACAATTATTTATATAATTGATTACATATATAAATAATGTGACATATATTATTGATTATCTATATATATATATATATATATATATATATATATATATATAGAGAGAGAGAGAGAGAGAGAGAGAGAGAAATAGATATTTGTACGTCACATTATATATATTATGTTATTTGTATATCATATATAAATAATTGTTAATACTAAATTGTTAAAAGTACTAAATTATTAATTTTTAATGATAAAGCTAATTTTTTAATAAATAAATGGACTATTTCTCAAAAAATCAAATTTAAGTCTAAATTCGCTTTAATATAAAAATTTTCTATTATATATAGGATAGATAAATATACTAAATGTATTGAAAAAATGTTATTATATTATATTACTTATTTTGAATTGTTTTACTTTATTACGTAAAAGCATTAAATTGGATTCTCTTAAATTATATATTATTAAATTATTTGAGAAAGTTTAACAAAACATTTGCAAAAAATATTTTCTCATTATAAAAGATTAAAAGATGATGATTTAATGACACAACATAATAAACAAGATCATTTGGCATTATTAAAAAAATCTTTGTATTTATTTTAATAAAATACGATAAAACACGTTTAAAATGTGAAATTCTTACATAATTTTACTAACTATGCAAAAATAATAATAATAATAATAATAATAAATCATATATTATTATGGTTAATAAAGAGTTGCATTATACTATTATTCATGCATTATCCATCGCTTGCTATTTTATATCAACATTCTACCATTACTCGCATTATTTCATTATTATTCATATGTTATACATACGTTATACTGAATTTTATTCACATGTTATCCCTGAATTTTTTACCAAAAGCAACCAAACAATTTTATACCCGTATTATTCAGTTATTATTCTTACATTATACCATTATTGACACATTATCCATCAGTTGATATGTTATACCTCTACCATTACTTGTATTATTCCATAATTATTCATATGTTATGCATATCTTATACCCCATTTTTATATCAACAATCGAATAATTTTTATACTCACATTATTCAGTTATTATTCTTATGTTATATCATTACTCGCATTATTTCATGATTATTCATATGTTATACATACATTATACCGAATTTTTTCACATGTTATCCCTGCATTATTCACATGTTATCCCCACATTTTTTACTAAAACAACCAAATAATATTATACTCGTATTATTCAGTTATTATTCTTGCATTATACCATTATTGACGCATTATTCTTCAGTTAGTATGTTATACCTCTACCATTATTGGCATTATTTCATAATTATTCATATGTTATGCATACGTTATACCGCATTTTTTATTTCAACAATCGAACAATTTTTGTACTTGTATTATTCAGATATTATTCTTGCATTATACCATTACTCGCATGATTTTGTGATTATTCATATGTTATTCATATGTTATACCGAATTTTATCCACATGTTATCCCTGCATTTTTTACCAAAGCAATCGAACAATTTTATACCCTTATTATTCAGTTATTATTCTTGCATTACCATTATTGATGCATCAATAATCGGTTGGTATGTTATACCTCTACCACTACTGACATTATTCTATAATTATTCATATGTTATGTATACGTTATACCGCATTTTTGTATCAACAATCGAACAATTTTTATACTTGCATTATTTATATATTATTCTTGCATTATACAATTACTCGCATTATTTCATGATTATTCATATGTTATACATATGTTATACCGAATTTTATTCACATGTTATCCCCGCATTTTTTTACTAAAGCAATCGAACAATTTTATATTTGTATTATTCAGTTATTATTCTTGCATTATACCATTATTAATACAATATCCATCAGTTGGTATGTTATACCTCTACCATTACTGGCATTATTTCATAATTATTCATATGTTATGCATACGTTATACCTCATTTTATTCACATGTTATTCCTACATTATTCTTATGTTAACCCCGCATTTTTGTATCAACAACCGAACAATTGTTATGCTCACATTATTCATATATTATTCTCACATTATACTACAAAAAAATATAAAAAGAAAAAAAATATTAATTCCCGCCCTAAAAAAATTTATGCCAGAATCCTCATCTTCTTTAAAGTCACTATTGTTTGATCGTCTTCTTTGTGCGTTTAAGTTCTTCGATTTTCACTGCTCATCTTTCTTCTATTAATCTTCATTTTTTGTTGTTGTTCTTCTTTGGGTATTTGAGAACGAAATATCTGCTTCTGCATTTGGGAGCGAAATCTTTGCTTGTAACGGTCGATTTTCTTCTTCGTGCATGTCAGTTCATCGATCTTCTTTATTTGTCTTTCTTCTGTTAATCTTCATTTGTTATTGTTGTTGTTCTTCTTTAGGTATTTGGGAACAAAATATTTGCTTCTACATGTGGGAACGAAATCTTTACTTGTAACGGTTGATCTTCTTCTTTATGCATTTCAGTTCATCGATATTCTTTGTTTGTCTTTCTTTTGTTAATCTTTATTCGTTATTTGCAGAATAGCAACAGAATCAACACAATCATCTGCTTTATAACTATTATTGTTCTTCTTTGGGCGTTTGGCAATGAAATCTCTACTTGTATTAGATACAAAATCTCTGTTTGTGGGTTTGGTAACTATTGTTGTTATTCTGTTATTATTATTTATTTTTGCTATTGACTTCTACTAAGCCTAACTCATTCATTTTTGCTATTGACTCATTTTTGTTCTTCTATTTAGAAATTGATATATTTAGCTACACATGGATAAAAAATGGGTCCATATTTCAAGGTTAACTCTCACATCTAAAATTAGATAGCATTATTTATTGTTTGCTTGCATTATTCGAAATTTAAGTAATTTTCATTTTTTTTAGGTTGTCTCAAGAGTATAGAGATGGTGCTCGAAATTTTATTAATTTTGCGTGTGCAAGTTTAGGAAATCCTTGTACAAAATGCAAGAACTTGGACCGCCACCATTATGATTTAGTATATGAGCATTTAGTCATAAAAGGCATGGATCTTATATATACTAATTAGTTTTTTCATGGAGAAAGACTTGAAACATGTGGTTCTATCTTCGAAGATATACCCATGAATGATACATACAAAATGTATAAGGACCATGCATATATTAAAAAATTTCATGATAGAAAGAATGAACATGAAATTGAAGAGGAATACCTCACACATTTAGTTAAAGAGGCAGAGACGCCTTTATATCATGGTTACTTGGAACATACTAAAATTTCAGCAGCAATAGTTTTATTCAAGTTAAAAACTTCATATGGTTTATCAGGCATTGTGTTTAATGAATTAATTAAGATTGTTGGTGATTTGCTTCCATCTGATCATAATCTTCCTAGTTATTTATATGCAACAAAAAGGCTTCTAAAGGCATTTGATCTTGGCTATGAGAAGATACATGCTAATATTAATAATTGTTGTTTATTTAGAAATGAGATACATGATGCATATCTATTTCCCAAATGTGGTTCATCTAGATGGAAATCTAAGCACACTCAAAAAAAGACAAAAACCCCTTAGAAAGTGTTGCGTTATTTTTCAATAATTTCAAGACTTCGAAGAATGTATGGAGTGGTTGAAATAGTAGAACAATTGACATGACATCAAAATAACAAAAGTACAAATGAAAAAATGACGCATCCTGTTGATTCACCTACATGGGAAACTGTAAATGACAATGATAAATCTTTTGCATTAGATCCTAGAAATATTAGATTTGGATTGGCTACGGATGGTTTTAATCATTTTCAAGACCTTAGTTCAAGGTACAGTTGTTGGCCAGTAATATTAGTTACATATAACTTGCCTCTATGGTTGTGGATGTTGAAGGATAATTTAATGTTGACATTACTCATTCCTAGGCCGAAACAACCAGGAAATGATATAGATATTTACTTAGCACCTTTGATAGACAATTTGAAATTGTAATGGACAAATGGAGTTGACATGTATAATGCATTTACAAAATCAAAATTCAACTTAAGAGCAATCTTAATGTGGACTATAAATGATTTTCCTGCTTATGTAAATATGTCTGGGTGATCAACAAAAGGAAGACTTGCATGTTCTATTTGTCGCTTGGATACTTGCTCTGAATGGTTACGTCATAGTTGAATATTCTCACACATGGGTCATAGTAGATTTTTAGTTCATGGCCATCCATATCGAAAAAAAAAAGCTTGGTTTAATGGTAAACAAGAGCTACGAGGAAAACTAAAGTGGTTTACAAGTGAAGCAATTCTTGCAGAGGTAGAAAATATTGTAAATGAATGGAGGAAGAGTAAAAAAAAAGAAGAAAAAAACAAAAGAAAAGGAGCAAACATAGAAGAAGAAGTCAATTTTCTTTAAATTGCTATATTGGAAAGTATGCTTACAAATTTGTGTCATTGTACTTTAAATTCATTTGGTTTGTGAAACATAATATAGATTCATTTTATTTCATAACATATGAAGTAATTAATTCAAATTTATGCAGAGCTTGCTTTTACGTCATAATTTGGATGTGATGCACATTGAAAAGAATATATGTGATAGTATTATTGATACACTTCTGGATGTGAAAGGCAAATCAAAATATGGACTCAATGCTCGCAGAGATTTGGAATACATGAATATTAGAACTGAGTTACATGCTGAGAAGCGAGGAGATCGATTATATTTACTTGCTGCAATGCACACTCTTTCAAAAGAAGAGAAACGATTTTTTTGTACAAGATTAGCAAATTCGAAGTTACTTGACGATTATGGGTCTAACACTGAAAATTGTGTGTCGATTAAACAATGTAAAATACTTGGCTTGAAGTCACATGATTGTCATTTATTAATGCAAAAAATTTTACCTATTGCTTTGATAGGAGTTCTACCAAATGGTCCAAAATATGCAATTTCACGACTTTGTAGATTTTTTTAATGTACTTTGTGATAGGATCGTTGATCGAAATATATTATTGGACTTGTATGATTCAATAGCTGAAATTTTGTGCATTTTTAAAAGCTTATTTCCTCCATCTTTTTTTGATATTATGGTTCACTTAACAATTCACTTGGGATGAGAAGCTTGTTTCGGTGGACCAGTCCAATATCGGTGGATGTATCCATTTGAGAGGTAGAATATATATCACTTTAATGTGTTTAGCTACTTTATTATATATGTATCTTAGTCCATTGCTCACCAAATAATTGAATTTACTAATCTTTATGGTGTTTTAGATTCATGAAAATGCTAAAGCGCTATGTTAAGAATCGTGCACGACCAGAGGGTTGTATAGCTGAACAATATCTTGCAAATGAGTGTACCATATTTCGTAGCAAATATATTGAGAAAGCATGTGAGGTAGGGATTCGATCGACACGCAATGAAGATGTTGAAAATGAAGATAAAGAAAATGAAACAGAATTGGAGGGTTGCCCAATTCTTAGTAAAAAGAAAGTTGTGCTTCCGTCTAATATCTTAGATATTACTTACTGTTATGTTTTATTAAATAGTTTAAAAGTTAAACCTTACATAGAGTAAGTATATTGTTCTTATAATCCATATCATAAATTATGAATATCTTAGTGCTTCGTTCAAGTTAGAGCTAACTTTATGTTGTTTATTAAAATGCACTTGAATGAACTTCGACATTTTGATAGAAGATTATTAAGGAATGAACATTTGTTGTAAAGACACATGGATGAATTTAATAGATGGATTTGTAATAAGGTAAACAAACATTTTTCAACATGCATTTCCATTTATCTTAGCAATGCAGTACTCATTATATTTTTTTTGCTATATAATCAAATTAAGGAGCTTGCTGGACATAACAATGTTTCTAGTAAGCTAACATGGCTCACACTGGGTCCTAAGGAACAAGCATTATTGTGTCAGGGATATGTAATAAACGGTTTCCCTTTTCATATAAAAGATGCAGAGAAATTCTGACAAAATAGTGGTGTTTCAGTTGAAGCAATAACTCTTTGTAGGTCTAGTGCAAAAGATCAATCACAACAATCTAGAAAGGTCACTTAATATGAAGTCTTAAGAGATATCATAATTCTTGATTATCATACATTTCATGTGCCTATTTTTAATGTAATTGGGCTAATATTATCAATGGTGTCAAGAAAGAAGAAGGATTTACATTAGTCAATCTTCATGAGGGACAATCTCAATTTGATAAGGATCTATTTATTCTTGCATTACAAGCAAGGCAAGTTTTCTGTTCTAGAAAAAATGAAACATCTAACTGGTATGTCATTTTTAGAGCTCCTCCAAGAGGTTTTCATGAGTCACAAGCATATGAGGAAAGTATAAACTTAACATATGAGCCTATAAACATGTCAACATTTAGAGATGAAAACGTGGAACACTATGTCAGGACTGACCTAAATGGCACTATTTTGTGAATAATGTAAGCATTAAGTTTTATACCAAAACTGATTAAATTTTTTTCTTGAATTTTTGTCTGAGTTTATATGCTGGGATTGTATATTAAATCCTACTTTTTAATTATGTGATAGTTATTTATTACATCTAAAGTAATTAGTTAATTCCTTTTAATTTTGTATCAATAGGCATATTATATCTTCTATGGCCACTATGACAAAAAAGAAGACTTTAGAAGTTGGTGAAGTAAGTATTTTATTTTCAGTGGTATTCATAATGATGCATTTTTGGTCAAGTTATGTGAATATTATAAGATAAATAATCTTATATATGCATGCATTTTTTTTCAAGTCACACCTTCTTCTTGGATAGTCACCTCCACAACTGTCACTGTTGCTACTATTTTTTTTTTCCTCACGGCTATTGTTCTTCTTCTTTAGTATAAGGTATCTACCTTTCATTCACATTTTCAACTTTTATCTCTTTCACGTTCATGACTTATAATGTTTGTTTATTACTATTATAGCTTTTGGTTTAAAATAAACAATATTGATTATTATTATAGCTTTTGGTTTAAGATTGATAAACAATATGAAATTTTATCTCTTTCACCTATGCTTTTTAAGAAAAATTAATATATAGGTCTAGGTGTCCAATCCCCCTAGTGGGGCTAAGTATTTTATGGATCATGTAAAATTATGCATAGTATCCTTTTTAGTTTTATTCTTATATGTCTTTGTTAGATATTGAGTTGCTTTAACTATTACAGTTGTTTTTTAGCTCTTATGTAGGTATATATAAAGTTTTAAGATTGGAACAATGGAGGACTTGAGTTTATATGTTTGGATTATGTATCAAGATGAGACGTGATGATCCTTCAAAAAGAATTTTTAGTTATAGAACTTTTTATTTTTGTTTATTAGGATTAATAACTATAAGTAATGTAAATAATAATTACACTTTTTGATAGATTGTATATATGTTTGGCATTATAAAATTTATTATTCTTAAGTGATACTAAATGAGTCATTTGAAATGATAGGATAAATGTTTAATAATATTTATTTTATATAATGAATTTACAAATACTGGTAAATATATGCAATGTATATTGTATAAAATATCTTTATAATTAAAAAAATTGACACATATGACAACGTTTAGTTTTCATTATAAGATACATGATGTAATGACATGCAAACGATTGTTGCTGAAATACTAGAGCTTTCACAACGGGCACATGCATGTTGTTAAGTAATAAACATACAACAACAACCACTTGACCGTTGTTGAAAGGTTAAAAGGTTAGGGTTTCCACAATGTTCGCCCGTTGTTATAACACGCCTACAACAACATGTATGATGATCGTTGTCGAATATGTGTTAAAAGATTAAAGCATTTAATAATGTGCAAACGTTGTTGTAACCTCAATTTTTAGACCGATACACAGTGCATTACAACAATAGGCTCCTGATCGTTGTTAAAGGTTAAAGTTTCCACAACGTATGCTTGTTGTTATAACATTTATACAACAACAGGCATAATGATCGTTGTTGAATATGTGTTAAAAGATTGAATCATTTAATAACGGGCGAATGTTATTGTAACCTCACTATTAGACCGATACACAACGCTTTACAACAATAGGCTCGTAACCGTTGTTAAAAATAGTCATCTACTTAACAACATCCTGATTGACAACATCACCATGAACGTTGTTGTATGAGTATAACAACGAACATGACACGTTATTGTGGGTGTCATTTCTTGTAGTGATGGTTTGAAACCATACTATGTAATGAAGTGTTATGTCACTAGCGAACGGATTTGGAAATAAACTCGTGAGGAACGACCAACATAAAGGTATAAAACACTTCTAACAATCGAAAATAGTCATATTTGAACAATAAACGAGATACATAAAAGTCTCAGTTATGAGAGAAACAAAAATGCACACGGGATGCAATTTCTAGAATACCTTGTGAGTATCTCGGTGTTGCACCTAGCACATTGTGAGAATGACCTTGTTTTACTGTAGTAACACGAAGAGTACCATAGTGACACAATGAACAATTAGTTTGTCAGACTTTCGCACATGAAATTGTAACTACAATAGTAATTGACAATTACAACCTATTTGAGTATTGTATATTTCATGGATCGCTTAACAACGGTTTTGGGATTAAAATGATGCGAACACCTATATTGATAAGGATTTGTATTTTAATCCATTAGGTTGAAAAATTATAACCACCGAGGCAAGAACTAGAATGCAAGGAGCAAAATAACAAGTAGAGGTGATCACCTGCACTCTTTCGTATTATTTTAGTTAAAATATGAAACATGATTGTACGTAATTATGGTTATTCATTGTATAGAAGCATGCTAGGGGTATATGCCTATCGATTGAATGTTTATCTATTTTTTTGCAATTATAGCATGCCTTGATTTGTATGAAAGTATGTTACGATTAAAAATCTATACTAGGCATGCCATGTGATGAATATTATCATTACTTGTAATTACGCAGCATGATTGTTTATTTATATCCATTAGTTAATTATATTGGATGTCTGAAATGTGGATATGTTTGTGACCATTAATCAAAGACAATAAAGAGAATTAACCACATACCAACGCGGTGATGCAGATACCGTAGCAGTAGTCTGGCATCATTGTGGGTATTCCTAGCTCTAGGCAGGTCTTTGTTTAGAATGAGACTAAGTCTAAGTGATACTTCACCTCCTTATTAGATGATTGAGTGAGACATCATGTAACACCCCGACTCCCAATCGGACCTCTTATCACGTGCTATGAGTCTAGCGCAGAGATGCGCCACCTTGGTGGAGATATCTCACGTGTAGGTCGTCGCCCGTTGAGAATCAAAATGTTACTTAAAATATCTTTCTATTAAAAAACCTTTCCTTAAATTCAAATTACCTAATAAACGATTCTCAAAAAAATATATAAGAAAACACAATTCAATATAAAAAAAAGTCCAAATAACTTTCTACGTATTCACCGGATTTTTCACAGTTAAATAAAACAAACTAAAATTTGAAATCATTTCGTAGAAATTTCATATAACAAATCATGTAAAATCATTAGAGTAAATGCTACAACGGATGAAATCATCAAAATCTTTTTATACTAACTTGATCATCTAAAATCCAAAACCAAGGTAATTTATATAAAATAGTGAAATTAAATTCAATGAAAAATATACATCCAATTCTATTAAAATGAAAATTGTAATACACTGGGTCCCACTATGTGATTATATTGTCCCCACTTAGCCATAGACACACCGTGGGAATTTTGTTCCTGGAGAGACTCGAACTCGAGCCACCCCCAAAAGGTATCGGCACTAGTTAACACTCGCTTATGCACTCATAGCCCAGTCTCAACGCTGAGGTCTAGCCGATGTAGGATTATTATAATCCATCCTCCTTGGAGGCCATCTCGTCCTCGAGATATACACCCGTTACACTCAGAGGCGGCTCTGATACCATTTTGTAACACACCAGGTCCCACTACATGACGATATTGTCCCTACTTAGCCACAAACATACCGTGGGGGTTTTGTTCCTATAAAGACTCGAACTCGAGCCACCCCAAAAGGCCTCGGCACTAGTTGTGACGACCCATGTTTTGATGTATAAAATTTTTGAGTTCGATCTATGTATTTTCGAAAAGTTTAAATGAAATACATGAATTATCCTCAATTTTTATCAATTTTGAATTATTTATTGGAGAAAATTAAAATAATGAAAAAAAATGTGATTTTGGGGAGAAAATACATGAAATTATAAGAAAAATGTGATTTCTTGAGAGAAATAATTTTTGAGATTAATTATTAAATTTTTGAAATAATTATGAAATTTTTGGTGTAATTAATGGAATTTTTGGGAGAAAAATGTAAATTTTGATGAATTATTCAATTTTTAGGAGAAAATAATGGAATAAATGAGAAAATGATGTATAATTGGAGATTTTGATGAAAAATGGTGAGACGATAATTTTAATGATTCTAGAAAAAAAATGCAAATTTCGGATATATGTATATATATATGTGTGTGTGTGTGTGATTGTGATTGGCAAAAGAATAGAAAATTAAAAATAGGGGGGGACAATTATATATATCAATTCCAGTAAAAGGATAATGTGATTGTCATGAATCCTAACTGCATCTGCATGTCTCTGATACCATATTCACACTAACAAAAGGTGAGAAAACTTTTAAGAAGTTTCTTTAGAGTCGGAGGTGTCACAGACCAGGATAACACAAGCAAATCTACAACAACATAAAATGATCAAAAAGATGATGATAATAAGGATAATAGCCCAAATAGGAAGATAATGCAAAAAACTATATTTAGACATGAAGAAGAAAATTTACTGAACTTCCAGAACTCGATGATGAGAACTGGAATGGATACTCTTATTTATAAGCTAGGGGCTTTCTTGTTACAAAGACTCCATAAGACATGAAAAGACACAGTCCTTAAAGCAAAGGACAATAATACAAAGAAAAAAAAACAACACACGTAGTACAAGAAGACAACACTGTGAGTTGGAGAAACATACGCACATGAACAAAGTACAACAATACAACTTTATGAGTTGTCATACAGGGACAAAGGACAATAATAGAAAATCTTTATTGACCAAAAGCATAAGTGGATAGCAGTAACATCTAGTCGTCACTGTTGTCATGCTCAATTGTGTCGGCATCTGAGTCATCAGTGGGCCATGGGAACTGTTCAGCAGAATGGAGGGAAAAGTATTCTATGGAGCTGACCACATCAGGGATGTGCTGTGGATGACGATTCATAAACTGAGCAAACAAATCTTTGAGTTCCATGTAGAGATGGTTATGGGCCTGACTTAAGCCTACTTTGCTATACAATAGCACAACATACTTGGGCCTGTTACTTCTTGGATTCCATGCATCAAGATGGGAAGCTCTATTCCATTGGATCAGATCATGCTGGAATTGATAAAAGAAATGAAAATGAGGCCACCAAGGGGCTTCATTAGAGCGAGGACGAGATCCATAAGGTAAATGAGCATATGGATTATAGTAAAGGAGATGAGGATATGACCGAAGAATCTTGAAATGGAACTACTGTTTACAAGCACCAAGAGGATTGTCTCCAATACTAGTGTGGTCAAATGGTGAGGCGAGAGGTGCATAAAATATGACAGTGAGATAATGGTAAGGCCATTCTTAAAGAAGATTCAGCCAACGCTGGTGATCAGCAAATTGTAACAGAAACTTGTAGAACCGAGTATGATCGGGGTCTGGCCTAGAATACTGACAAAGAGGCTGAGAAGTAATAATACTCATTTGAAATAGATAGGCCCGAATACAATTTTTATCAAGACAAAAGCCAATCCACCAAGACTGGAGAATAATCATTAAAAAACAATGAGCTGCCTTAGGGAAATGATAATAAGAAGGAAGACAAAATGGAAAAAGAAAAGGAAAGGTAGGATGGGGAACATGACCAAAAATCATACCATGGTTTTTGGTGATGATTTTCAAATAACTGTCAATCTTCGGTTTAGCAAGGATCTTCCAATAAATGAGTTCTCGAAGATCAACTAGAAGAGAAGCAAGAAAAGTCAAAAGATAAGAAGGGGAGTCAGAAAACCCATCAAAAGGATCAGGAGCAGATGAGGATGAACCAATAACTCTAACAAAATTAGAGTCAATGGAATTGGAATTCTTGGGACGAGAAAGAAAGTCAACAAGGACATTGGATTTTTCAAGAATATGTCGGACAGTAAAAGAATATTAGAAAACCAGTTTGCTCATCGTAAGAATTGCGGATTAGGGAGAGTCTTTTGTTTGAAATGCAACATTTGAGGGAAACTGGACATGGCCATTTCAATGTAGAAGTGATGGCCAACAAGAAAGAACTGAAATTTCTCAATACCTCTTTTAACAGCAAGAATTTGCTTAAAAGTGGAGTGTAATGTAATTTAGAAAGCTTGAAAGATCCACTTTTGTAACCGCAAACAACTCTACTATTGTTAGGAATTTGTTCAAGCAAAACAACACCCCAATGTGCATCACTAGCATCGGTCTAGAAAATACGGAGACTAGAACCTCGAATCTTGAGCTTGGGTAGTGTATGCGCTCTAAGCTTGAGGTCCTGAACAGCCTTAGTGTGAGAAGAGTCCCAAGGAGGAAGATTCTTTTTTAGCAATCCATAAAGCAAACTTGTTAGCTTAGATAAATCTTTAATGAAAACATTTATATAATTAACTAAGCCAAGAAATTGCTAGATTGTTTGCTTATCTGGAAGAATATCAGGAAATTCAAAAATTTTTAAAGTCATGTGAAGCTGAAGGGAAATTTGTCCATCTTGGATGTTCATGCCCAAAAAATCAACGGATGAAAGAAAAAGTTGCATTTTCTTTTCAGAAAGCATTAAACCATCAGATCTGCAAAGCTCATAGAAAGTTTGAACCAGAGAGATATGAGATTCCACATCTTTAGAGAACAGTAGGATGTCGTAGATACAGATCAAAGAATTCTGCTGAATTGGTTGAAAAATTTTGGTCATGGCTTTCTGGAATAGAGATGGAGCCGTTTTTAAACCAAAAGGAAGAATGGTCCACTGGTAATGGTGCCCTGGAATAACAAATGCAGTTTTTGGACGATTAGAAACATGAATTCCTAACTGCCAAAATCCTGATTTGCAATCAAACTTGGAGAACACATGAGCTTCAGAGAGATGCTGAAAAAGAGTTTCTGGCCTGGGGAGAGGGAAGTTGTCATCTTGTAGAAAAACATTTAGAGGTTGAAAATTGATGACAAGACGAAGCTTTCCACGAACCTATTCTGCTCATTTATTGACATAAAAAGCTTCACATGCCCAGGGAGATGTTGTAGGCTCAATAAGACCTTGAGATTTTACTTGCTCAATTTCAGCAAGGGCTAAAGCAAGCTGAGAAGGTGGTATTCCATGATGAGTAGCCTTAGTGGGATTAATGTCTTTATTGAGCTTAAAAGGGAGTTTAATAAAAAAACTCAGGATTAAACCATAAGGGCGAAGAACATTTTTGCAGAAATGTTGTATGATTCTCAGCACAGCAATTAGTGATGATATTTTAGCAGAGCTCAGTAATCCTGGGATCATCAATAACATGAGCTACTGGAACAATTGTGGAGACCCAAGGAATGAAGGCAGAAGGGGTTCGTAATCCTTGAGGAATCCAAGTAAGTCTCTTGAGTTGCTGAATGATATCATATTCAATAATAAAATCTTTAAGCAAATTAGGAGCACCCAGTATTCTATGCTTGATGGTAAGGATAGAATGCAAGCGAATCTTCACTGGTTTGCGGATCAATGTGACAACCAAAGAAGAAGAGCTTGCAGTATTGAAATTTTGGTGGTAGGGTTTCCACCAATCAGATGGGAGCATGGAGGGATGCATGAGAGTTGCAGTAGCTCCTGTACCAAAAAGAGCGGTGAGAATAATAGCGTTATGGTAAGGGAATAAATATACTTGGACCTTGGCATAAGGCAAATAAGAAATGGCATTGGCAGAGGGTTCAGTATTAAGAACTAGAGCCTGAGTGTTAGAAATCGCCATTAATGCCATAAAAGAAAACTCATCATCCAAAGAATAAAGAGACTCAACATCAGAAAGTTCTGTGTCTATGAGCTGTTCAATCTGGGAGATGAGTTTTGCATGTTTTTTAGTTTTGCTAGGACAATCCTTTGCAAAATGCCCAGATTTTTTGCAAATAAAGCACTTGGAATCAGCAGACTTCTCACAGAATTGTTTTCTTAGTAAGAACTTCCATTTGGATTTTTTCGGGGAGGAATGATGTCTCCAATGTTTTCTTTTCCAATGATGCTTCTTAGACTTGTGCTGTCTAGGAATAAGGAATGCTGGATAACCTTTTAGACAAGAACAAGGTTCATATGGATGACACTTGCCGAAATAGGTAGGATGATCATTAATACAAGATTTTTGAAGAATCTTGCCCATCTTAAGCTGGTGTTGAAAAAATAAGTGGTCAGAGCAAAGTTCCATCCTGCCAAGCTAAATGAAAGAAAATAATTGGCCTAACGTACGATCTTCGAATTTGTTGTTAGCATTCTGCATGTGAATTTTTGCTTTGGAAGATATTGGTATTGGGAACGAATAGAAGAAGACCACTTTGAGATTATTATCATCATAACCATTGATGAGATAAAAAATTCGAGACATCTTAGCATAATGTTCTCAAAATCCTTTTTTGAAAAAGTACAGCACTTGGTAGAGAGAAACATTTCCCGTGCTCGTTCTTTAACATGGTCAAGAGGGCCAACAAAGGTAGTATATAGATGATCCATCAACTCCAAAAAGGGTTGGTTAAGAAAATGAACCTGACGATATTCCTTGATATCAAGCCACCAATCTCGGAAACTACCAAAAAATTTTGTAACCAGCTTCTTAATAATAAGATGATCAGTGAGGCCTTTGAGTTTTTCAGAATAGCACCAAGACAGCATGTCATGAAAGAAAAGAGGCCAATCGTCATAAGGTAGTTTATCCACGTTAAAGGTATGAAAACCATTAGTCTTGGTGTGTCTGGAAGGATGGGAAGGAGCAGGGGGAGGCCCTGGAAGTTACATGTCTTCAGGTTCAGGGGCTGGATCAACATGAAACCTACTTGATTCACCTGTTTGAGATGCGACCAAAATATTGTCAGATTTAGAGGAGTCAGATGTAGAAGAAGAGAAAGAGGAAGGAGTCAAAGATTCATCGTCTTCGTCTTCATTTCCATCGTCTTCGTCTTCATTTTGGGGAGTACTATGATGAATTTTTGGTGTAGGTGCATCAATTTGTGCCAATGTTGAAGAAAATCTGCCAAGGTGTTCGGGGAAGGTGTGTCAATAGTAAGAACCACCTTTGTTTACCATTGTCTTTATGCCGATTGAAAAGGCGTTCAGTAGCTGCAAGGCGAGATGGAGCCTGGGAAGTATGGATTCCGAGAGGAGGCAATGTGAAGGCTTTTGTTTTTGCAAAGAAGCAAGCTCATAATTAGCAAGAAAAAAGTGAAGAAAATACATAAGAGGGTCTGGTTTGAGTAAGTACATAGTGAGGCTCATAAGAAGGGACGGCTGAAGTCTTAGCTTGAAGGTCTTGAAATTGGGCTTTGAGTACTTTTGTTCTCTTTCTAGGGGAAGAAAAAGAGCAGATGTTTCTGCATAGCTTTCAACAGAATTGGCCAGATCTATTAATTCTTGATGGATTTGATCCAGTCGGTCATGAATAGCAATAATAAGTTGTTCCTGAAAATCTTGACACTAGATGAATGAATCTTGCTTTTGTGTCATTGCATCTTGTTTTCGTGCAATATATTTGAGAAGATCATTTTGAAACAAAGCATTATTGGATTGCCAATTGAGAACTGCCTCAGTATCAAATAAGGGTTTCAGCTCTGGACCAGATGGCATCACAATTTTGGTTTGTTTAACTTGATATTGCATAGGAAAGCCAGTTAAATGATCTTCAGATTTGTCACTAGGAGGGACCTGGGAAGAGACAGAGCCAGAAATAACATTGCATTCTGGAAAAACATCTTCAGAGAGAAGAACAAAATATTGGAAACGTCCTAAAGGAGAATCAATGAGACCTACTTGAGGATCTCCTGATTCATATCGTTCTTGAAGATTTCCTTCAGAAAATCGTCTCTTTAGTTTTTTAGGAACATCATATTCTAAATCAAAATCATAATCTAGACAGCTTGAACACGTGCAGGAAGAATCCCACCAAAAATGAGAAGAGGGTGCCTCAGAGATATCAACCACATTAACATCTGCTATCGTTGCTCGACCACATTAACATCTGCTATCGTTGCTCGCAGATGAGTCGTAGGATTTTTTGGAAAAGTGGTTTCAACAAGTCCATCAGAGCGTCGTTGATAAATAGCAAAGGAAGTTTGCTGGACTTCAATTGTCTAAAAACGGGCTTCATAACTTGTGATCCATTTTTCAGGAAAAAGCTTTTGTAACCTTTCTAAAGGCAATGCTCTCGAAATAAAAGTATGGGCAACAGCTCATTGAGAATTGATGTCAAGCATCAAACTTTGAACATTAGAGCCCTTATAGGGAATATTAATAGCATGATTTTGGACCTTATAGGCAATTTGATAATGAACTGTGGCTGTTAAGGTTGTTTGCACCAAAGGAGTACTAGCAAGTTGCACTTGAAGGCTCAAAGTGGTAAGAGCATGAGGATCTTGCAAAGATACATTAAAGTAGGGATAGAAAGTAATTAAAATTGTACCAGTTGAGTGTAGTTTGGACAATTCTAATAATCGCATCTGCATATCTGACCATGCGAGAGTCAAGCAAGGCAATCCTCGAGATAGCTTCAGTAGCTTTTCTGCCGTGAAAAGTAACAGATATTTTGACAACACCATACTGAAGATAGCTATATCCATCTTTTCTCCAAGAGAGTAGTAAAGAAGGAGGAAGGGTAAGGGCAAAGAAATGTTCAACCTAATCAGCAAGAACTTGATGTTCGTTAAAATCAGAAATTTGAACATATTCTTTTATTGGACTCTTGGAGTATGTTTTTTAAACAGACTAGAAACTTTTTTGGAAAAGGTGACATAAGGTATATGATATACTTGTTGAGGATAAATAGGAACAAGTTCAGTTAAGGGAACCACACCGTGAGAATTAGGAAGATACTCTACTTCAAAAAGTCCATCAATCTTGCAAGTACCACAAGAAGTCTCTATTCTAGGGAGGTTGGAATCAGTCATGAGAAACAAGGTAAAGGTCACCGAGTTTGCCAAGAATGCTATAAATGCCTGTCCATCGGCTAAGAAGCACGGGGGCAAGGGTGAAAAACCAATGTTCTTCAGACAATAAAGATCAAACCTCAGTCTTGAAAGAGAGGACTTATGGGTGACTGGCTAGGTGATGGAGTGTAACAATAAAGATCAAACCTCAGTCTTGAAAGAGAGGACTTATGGGTAACTAGCTAGGTGATGAAGTGTAAGTTGAGGTGGTGTCTGTAGAGGGAAAAGAAGGTGAAGAAACATAAATCAAACGGTCATTCCACAAAGTAAGAATCTCTAAGAGAGGTAATTCCACAAAGTAAAAATCAAATGGGCCCACGCGCCCCAAGGGGCCCAACCCCTGTTTTCTTGTCCTTTTGTGTGTTTTTTCTTGAATTTTCATTCGATTTTTGGGCCTTTTGGTGTTTTCTAGTAAGAAAAACCATGGGAATCCATGGTTTTGCCATCAACTCAAAGCCTCAATTTTGGCCAATGAATGTTGCCAACTAGGCAGCCAGCATGTGAAGCTAAGAGCCAGCTAAATGGCCACATGTCACCCCAATGTGCCATGCAAACACACCTCCATGCAACAAAACCATCTCTTGAATTTGAATTCCAGATTTCCAGATCTCTGTAGCCATCTTCATGAACCCATATCTCTTTCATTTCTTAGCCAAATCCTTCGAATCTTAGCTTGTTTTAAAGCTTCTACTACCCTCTACAAAGTCCCACAAGTAGTTTGCCTAATCTTGGAGCCATCTGAAGTAGAAACCACTGAGAAAAGGGCATGTTTACAACGTTTCAAACCCAGAAAACTGAAAAGGGAGTGTGATCTGAACTTCGAGTTGCTTTTTCACCACCCATCCAAGGTTAGTTTTGGATGTATGATAGCTTGTTGTAAACATTAAAACATCTACTTTAACTTTTCTTTTGTAAGAAATAGCAAATGAACTGTGGAATTGTGTCAAAAACGAGGCCAAAGTGGAATGCTCACTAACTGTTTTAACAGTTTCTACAGGAAAACTAACTCTGAGACAAGATTGAAGGTAGTATTTGGAGTACTTAGAGGTGTCCGATTGGACCAAGATGTTAGTTGCATAGCAAACTAACATTAGAATAGGCAAAATGATGCATTTTATAGGAAATAAGAGAAAATAGAAGTAAAGAATTGCATTATTAGCAATAGTTGCATGTAGTT